>AWUE01012646.1:0-43883 GCA_001974825.2 Corchorus olitorius
ATTAAGACTTAATAAACTAATAGGTGGCTAATCACAACCGTAAAAAAGATTAGTGGCGACTCCGTAGATAATAGCCGTAGGAAATTCCCCAAAATCGTGGGCCGCGGGTCCCCTCAGACCCGCGCGTTGCGACAGGAGTAAAGGGCTCAGACTTCTTACCATTCATTAAGATGCAAAATAAAACAGTTGTGACACACTACATAACCCAATTTCTTCATATACCATAGAAGCTCATTCTTTGCATAACAGAGTTTAAAAAAGTCTAGTCCACACGGTCATAAGCCTTGTTGAGACCAAGTTTCACAGCTGCTTCTGTCTTCTTCCCCTTTTTGATTTTAAATACATGAAAAACTTCATTAGCTATAAGGATGTTATCTTGTATCATCCTACCAGCTATGAAGGCACTTTGTTGAAGTGATTCATCACATCATCTTCCTTCTCAATCCATACTCCCTCACCATTTTTTATTTAAAGTACTTTATTTTTTTGTCTCTTCTGTATGGTAGTCTGGTGGAAGAATTTTGGGTTCTAATCCCCATAAGTTAACCATTTGACTATCTAACGTTGGAACCAGTATTGTTCTTCCTTGGCCCATATATTATCCATTTCAGTAACCAATTTTGCAGCTTTTTGAAAGTTTTCAACAGAGGCTTCATCATTTTGAACTTTAGCTAGCTTCTGTTTTAATTCATCAATTAATTTCCTGTTGTTTGGGAAAGTGGCTTTGCTCCATTCACTTAGAAGATGACTGCTCTTTTTCAACTTTTTGACCATTTAAAAAGTATAAGATCCCTGGTTTTCCTCCTCCCAACCATTCTAAACAACTCCCTCACATTCATTATGTTCAGCCCACAGAGACTCAAAGCGAAACAGTCTGGCAGCTTTCTGATCATTCATTTCAGAGTTAATAAGAATCAGGCTGTAGTCAGACCCAACAGCAGGAAGATTGATGATTTTGGCCTCCTGGTCAATCCATTCAATATTTTCCATAACTCTGTGCAGGCTCTCTCTAATGTTGTGATTCTCCCTTCTATTGGACCAAGTGAACCTTACTCCCTCAGTAGGCACTTCAACCAGGTTGCATTCAACAATGAATTCTTGAAAGGTACTGATATTCCTTCTGTTCTTGACTCTCCCACCTTTTTTCTCCTCTTGTTCAACAATGTCACTAAAATCTCCAGTAATTAAAATATGACCAGTGTGTACAGTGGCAATCCCCACCAGCGTATTTTAGAAAGCCCTTTTTTTTCTCAAAGATGGGAGGGCCGTAGACCCACAGAGCCAAAAAATAGTTCATACTCTCTGAATCCCTTATGGATGTCTCAATACCGTTTTTAGAAGTATCTCTGATAGTAACAGTGAGTGAGTCCTTCCACCATAACACCAATCCTCCACTAAGTCCTCCAAGGCTCACATAAGTTTTGTTGTTATAACCCATTATATGTATGACTCTTTCCAAAACCTCATAACCATTTTTCATTTCCATTAAGAAAACCAGATTTGGGTTGTATTTTCTGATAACATCATTGAGTTCCCTTCCCTTCAAGGCCGACCCCACACCTTGATAGCTCCAGCATATGCTCCTCATAATTCCTGGATGGCTGTTGCGGTACAGCCATAAAAAAACCTCAGAGATATTTGCACTAGACTCAGACATTGCTCAGATAGGAACTTCCATCAGACTCTCCCCCTCTATCTAAGTGAGCTCCTTTTTAGTTCTTCTAACACGAATGAGCCTCATACCATACTTCTTTCTTCCTCTGCCTCTTCCACGGCCCCTTCCCCTTCCACTAGCATGCCTCATCTCAACGAAGCTAGGAACTATGAAACTTTACTCTATTTGCTCAACTGGTAATTTTTCAATTTGGATTGTGCTTCGGGCTCTTTTGGCTATGTTATCAACAATTGCCCCTTCTCTCTCAATACGTTTTAAATTTAATCGTCTAAAAACATAAGATAAATTTTCCATAGTATGAAAAATACGAGCTGAAGAGTATCTTCTGTTAGTTTGGAGCTGTAAATTCTCTGCTGGACTTTGGCCCCTTTCATCCTTAGGTCTATCATCCACTACTTCAGGCCCATTATGTGATCTGCTATTTTGATAAGGATCTACCACCACAACCTCTTTATCCACCACTTTTGGGCTGGTTAGGCCCAGAAGATTTGCAGGTCCTGCTAGAAGGTTCGTGAAGATCTTTTTTATAGGCAAAACTTCATCAATTGCCATTGTTGACCTGTCCAGTTGAGTAGCATCATTCCGGTTTGTTGCTTTGGTTACGCATCCTTTCTTCATATTCTCCATAGTTTGCGAGATCCCCTCCCAGCTTCTCATGGTACCCCCAACTAACTCACGTGCCTAAAGGAGGTGCTCCTCACGCGCCACCTCTTTGACCTCTGCTTTCCCCTTTTGCCAGTCGTTCTTCATCAAGGTTGCCGGAGGTTTGCTCTATTCTTCATATTCCAGTTTCCTCAGGGATCTCGTCCGCATGTGATGATCGAATTTCATCTCACCCATTTCCTCAAAGCACACGAACTTACAGAATTTACACCCATGGCCTAACCTTCCACAATCAAAGCAAAAGTCAAGGAGTTTTTCGAACTTTATCTCTGCCCAACATTTCCCCTTTTTCCTTGCAAGAGAACCAAAACCCATATTTCAGAGGCATCTTAGAGTCAATCATCACTCTTGGTCGTAGGAAGCCTCTATTTACCTCGAATCTGCCTCTAGGTTTTTTCCACTTCCAACACCTCACCGATAGCTTTACCAATTCTTTCCCCATTGCTCTTTGTGAGCATTTCTCTCAACAGATTATGAACTTGAACCTAGAACTGAATATAGCGAAAATCGACTTCCTTAGCTGGAGTGTTCGCCGGCCACTTCTTCATATTGAAACAATGACCCATAATCGACCATGGATTATCCTCTAAAGCTTTATTCATGATCTCTTCAAAAGCGAAAGAGATACTGTAAACATCCATTTCAACTTCCCTGATCACCGGAGCGTCCTTTCAAGACTAGATGTTTCTCAAGATCGCTAGGACCCCTGAGCAATTTAGTTTCCAATCTATGATGACTTTACCCACCGCCACAGTCATTGATTCCACCTCCATCACTCTCAACAATCTTCAGATCGAGAAAATTCATCCAAAAAATACCACACCACAGCACCATACTAACCAAAAAAGAAGAGAAGGAAAAAACAGGATGAAAGAAGAGAAAAGGGAAGGAAAACGAAACAAAAAGGAAAAAGAAAGAAGGAAAAAGGGCACGAAACCCATAGACTCGAGAAGACTAGTAGACTCTCACACAGAAGAAAGATTCTCGAGTAGAAAGAGATGCTCCCATATTAGAGAGAGAAAGTCCAGCTATCAACTTGAATTAGTGCTTAATTTGCAATATCTTTCCATAATTAATAAATAAAATTTAATGACTAAAAAGAATATTAAAATATTGGATTCACAATATCTTTTTATAATTAATAAAAGAGCTAAATGCCTAAAAAGAATACTAATAAAAAATTATTATACCATATTAGTTAGGATATTTATAAAATTATCCAATAAGGATTTTTGAATTCGTGATTTTATATAGTATATAATAATATATAATATATATAATAAAATTATAATAGTAATAATAAATCATATATACAAGCAGGGCGGTCTGCGCTTACGCTGCAGTCATCTTCTTATTATGGTTATATTTTTTGTAGTTGTTTAAATCGGTTAGTAAGAAGATATTGCATTGGCTGTAAGTTAATCAATTAGGAGAAACTCATACATCGAAACAAATAATTCGAATATATAAAGCAAAACACATGACCTCTCTTTCATTCTAAAAGTGTATTACCTAAATTCTACTCCATCTCTAGGTAATTCATCAAAATAAAACTAATATTCTACTCCTCCATTTCTAGATAATTCATCAAAATAAAGCTAATATTAATTGTTGCTTGAAATGTATGTTGATTATCTTGATTGCAATTGTTAAATTAATGAACTCGGGTAGGTGGAAGAATTTGGCTTCTGCATAAAGAAGGCCTAATTTTTTGCATGTATGGTTGTCGTATGAAAATTGAATTAGTTGAGAACATTTTCAGGAGCATATTACACAATGCATCACAAAATGATTGTACTTAGCATTGACTAACTGTGTTTTTGGAAATGTGGAAATATACTAAATATAGGCAACTAATGAAAACCTCAATAAAAAGGAAGTCGAATGATAAATAATTTTTTTTTTTGTAAAATAAAGAGGAATAAGGAAATGTTAAATTTAAGTATCAAATAATATAATCAACAAATAAATTGAGATTTACCTCAAAATGTTGTGGTGAGAAGTGAAAACTCCCCACTTTAGGTTATGTCATCCTAAGGCGCTGCTAAATTAAATGGAAGGATCTTATCAACGTCCACCTGGAAATTTTAGGAAATAGAATGGAGTCCATGTAAAACCAATTCAGAGAAATGTAAAGAAATAAGAAACCACCCAAATAGAAATGAAGACGAAAGGAAAACAGAACTGGAATGTCAATAGTCTACTCATGAATCAACCATTATTGCAGATACATTTATAGCACCAATCCTTTGGAATTCCGGCAGAGGAGTTGAACCGGTAAATTCTAAAATCTACACACAATTAATATGTAATTAAAACACACTTAATCATAAATATAAAAATAGTAAATTACAAAAAAGGGCAGTAGGAAAAGTAAGGGAGGAAATTCATCGAGGGCCTTTTTAGTCACCCGAAAAGTGAGAAAAGACCAAAAAAAGGCAAAAGGAGGCACCGTATTAATCCTCAATTTGGCCTTTAAGTAATTTTCATAACCACTAAAAATAATATATAGTATATGTAACATATACAAGTGGATTAATCTGTGCTTACGCTATAGGTAAATTTTTTTTTTTAAAATTTGAACTTGGGTTTACAGGTTAATAGATTTGTTGAATTTGGGCTTACTAATAAGCCTCTAATAACTCTTATCACATAGGAGAAAATATAAAAATGGAGTAGTTATCTCTATTCTAAAAAAAGTAGATTGAGTCTTTTAGTAAATTTGGTGAGGTACGCAAATAAATATATAGTACGTATAAGTATATAATTAGTAAATAAATAAAATAATAGTAATAGTAAGAAAGATATTAGTAAGATAAGATAAGGTAGGTTTAAAGGTTTTTTTTTAAGGGAAAGATAAGATTAAAGTTAATAGGATGTTGATTGATTCTCTATAATTTGTGTTGTAATACTATTGCACCTACCTCTTATTGTACAGACAAAATGGTTAGGGTCGACTCATGTATGGAAGAGTTAGGGAAAGGAATGATTAAACATTGTGCAGGGTTGCCATTGGCCATTGTTGTGTTGGGCGGAATTTTGGCTTCTAAGTGTTGTGTGATTGAATGGAAAAAGGTTTCTAAAAATGTGAAGGCATACTTAAAAGGGAGGTAAAGGCAAAGGAGTTGAGCATGTCTTAGATTTGAGTTATGATGATATGCCACCCAATTTAAGACCATGTTTCCTTTATTTGAGTCACTTCCCAGAGGATTATAAAATACAGACCGATAGATTAATTCAATTATGGATTGCAGAGGGCTTTGTTTCAATAGAGCATGATGGAGTGAATGGAGGGGAAACTCTTGAAGATGTGGCTGAATGTTACTTGATTGAACTTGTGGAAAGGTACATGATTCAGGCTGAAGAAAGAGATTTGATTGGGAAGATTAAAACATGTCGTATGCATGATGTGATTAGAGATGCTTGCTTGTCAAAGGCAAAGCAAGAACATTTCTTCCACATGATTGATCATTCTAATGCAGGCAATGATTACTCATCACCACTTACAACCGGTAAGGTGCCAAGAGTTGCTGCACATAAATCCTTTTTAGTTCAGCGCATACACAATCCCCATCTTCGATCACTTGTGCTCTTTTCGAAGATCTTTCGTTCTTCAGATGATAACTTTGTAGAAACTTTTTTCGACAAGATGCCAGAATGTTGTGAAAACTTTTCTGGTAATTACTGTGGAATGTTATGCGTGATATTATGTATACTCACAATAGGTATCCCTTTTGTATTGTCTCGCCTTTTATGCTCGGTTGTTCCAGAAAACTGTGGTACTTGGGCATACATGCTGAACAATTTCAAATTGCTAAGAGTCCTAGACTTTGAAGGGGAAGAAAATTTTGGTGGATGCAAGTTACCAGATGGTTTAGGAAATCTCATCCATTTGAGGTTCTTGAGTCTAAGGAATTTTGATTTCATATTATCAAAATTGCCATCATGTCTAGGCAACTTGGAGTGCTTGCGAACCTTGGATTTGAGGCTGCAGGGGAAAATTCGTGTGCCTAATGTGATATGGAAATTGAGACAGTTAAGACATTTGTATCTTCCATATCATCTTAAGCGTCAAACAAGGTTAAGGTTGGATACTTTAGTGAACCTCCAAACCCTGGTGAACTTCAACATGAGAAATTGTAATGTGGCACATCTTCTTAGCTTAATAAATCTTAGAAAATTGGAGATACTTTGGATCCCGGGTACTAATTATGAAGCTTTTGAGAAGCATTTGAATAATAAGAAGAATCCCCAGATCATCACAAGTATTAATCTGAGGTCCTTATGTTTTGAGAATAACCAATCTGGGTCTCAAAAGATGGATCCAACACATCTGATGCTGTTTCTTTCAAATTGTGTCACTACTTATGAATTAAGTTTGAGGTTGGTGAGAATGAGCAAGTTACCACAACACCATCACTTTCCTTCAGATATGGCTTATGTATCCTTTCGTGGAACCTTCCTCGAGGAAGATCCAATGCCAACACTAGAGAAACTGCGCAACTTGAGGATTCTCAACTTAGAGGACAATGCCTTCTTTGGAAACAAAATGTTTTGCTCTGCCCAAGGTTTTCCCAAACTTGATTCTCTAATCATTGAGGGGCTTTACAATTTGGAGGAATGGATGGTGGATGAAGGAGCCATGCTTGCTCTACGCCATTTGGAGATTTCTAATTGCAGAAAGCTAGAGATGCTTCCAGAGGGATTCAGGTTCATTGCAACCTTCCAAGAGTTGAAAATTACAGCAATGCCAAAAATGTTCCAAGATAAACTGGTCCAAGGAGGAGAAGATTTCCACAAAGTTCAACATATTCCTTCCATCATATTTAAAGAAACATTCTAGACGGTGAGGATTAATCATATGCTATTCTTTTTCATATGATTGACTTTGCATTATTTCCAACTTCTGTTGGAAACATTAATTGGCAGGCAGAAATTTAGCTATACTTTGCATAACATATCTAATTTTCTCTTTTTCAGGGTAAGAAGTTGAAGCTAGTGCCATTGTTTCATATCATCTGCTCTTTCATAAGGTTACCAAATCTAGGATCAATTCCTGCATTATGGAAATGTTTGATTTGTTCTGAGATATTGCAAAAAAAAAAAAATGGCATGTGTTTTCTTCTATGGTGTGAGATATGTCATGGATCATTCTTAACATTAATTATTTGGTGCGGTAGAAATCTGTACTTCTTAGAAGTAAATGATATCAAAAAATTGATGAAATATATAAAATTATATAAAATTATATCAAAAAAGTTGATACCCTGAAACACAAAATGATATAAAATTAAATATTGTTAACCATGCATATATAATAAAGTAAATCATTAAAAGTTTGATAAGTTATATAACTGACTTGGAATTAGACATATTTGATTATCTGGATGGATCAAGGATAAAATTGGATAAAAAACAGTAGGGTCAAATGCTCTGTAGGAACAACTTGTGGGCATTTTAGTTTTAAACAAAAGCGCCAATTTTAGATTTTTGTTTCTGTCAAATCTTGTATATAAACCATGCAAAGGGTCTTAAACTGAGCATCAAACAAGTTCTTAATCAAATCTTCTAAGTTATATCAGAAGATTCATTTATTATCTTCTCCTTAGCAAATACTAGTATTCTTCTTTTAGAAAGTACCCACACTCTGTTTCAATCAAGGAAAAGCAAAAATGGCACCGGCTGTAGTAATAGGCAATGGCGACATGGCAGAATTTGAAGGCAGGATCACAGTTTATGTTGCTGTCTGTGTGGTGATTGCAGCTTTTGGAGGCTTGATGTTTGGATATGACATTGGCATTTCAGGTTTCTAATAAATGTCTCAATAATTTTTTTTTTCGAATTTGTACTAATTTCCAGGATATTGTCCTTTACTTTCTTCTAATAAAACATTTCATGGGTTTGATACATGTATGCAGGTGGAGTGACAGCCATGGATGATTTCTTGAAAAAGTTCTTCCCAGCTGTCTATGAAAGGAAGCAACATGCTCATGAAAACAACTATTGCAAATATGATAACCAATATCTCCAGCTGTTCACATCTTCCTTATACCTCGCTGCTCTTGTTGCCAGTTTTGTTGTTTCAAAAGTCTGCTCTAAATATGGAAGGAAACCCACAATGCAGATTGCTTCAGTTTTCTTCTTGATTGGAGTTGCTTTGACTGCTGGTGGTGTTAACATAGAAATGGTTATCATTGGTAGAATTCTTCTTGGTTGCGGAGTTGGTTTTGCCAATCAAGTAAGAATATCAATGAACCCTTTAGCTAAAATCATATAAGTAATGTAAATAATAATTATTTAAGTTCTGATCATATAAAATTGTTTGCTGTTATTTCAGGCAGTGCCACTTTTCTTATCAGAGTTAGCTCCAACTAAGATCCGTGGAGCACTCAACATCTCCTTCCAACTCTTCATTACAATTGGAATTTTAATAGCCAATCTGGTTAACTACTGGGCATCGAACATCCATCCTTATGGCTGGAGGATTTCTCTTGGCTTAGCCGGTATCCCTGCTTTGGTCCTCTGCTTTGGATCATTTGCAATTTGCGAGACCCCAACAAGCCTTGTTGAACGAAACAAAGTTGAGAAAGGAAGGAAAATCCTCAGGAAGATCCGTGGTGTAGACAATGTCGACGACGAGTTTAATTCCATCGTTAATGCTTGTGAGATGGCAAGGCAAGTCAAACATCCCTTCAGAAAACTGAGGAAACCAGCAAGCAGGCCCCCACTAGTCATTGCCATTTTATTGCAAGTTTTCCAACAATTCACCGGAATCAACGCCATCATGTTTTACGCTCCCGTTCTGTTTCAGACCGTGGGATTTGGTAATGATGCCGCATTGCTTTCATCTGTTATAACAGGAGCTATCAATGTTCTTAGCACATTTGTCTCAATCTATCTAGTGGATAAGGCTGGCAGGAAAATTCTGCTACTTGAAGCTTGTGTTCAAATGCTCCTTACCCAGGTTCATTTCTGATCTTCCTTTTGTGTGTGGCACAAATTTCATATTAGATTGTCTAATGTTTAATTTAATATAATAATGTATGTTGCAGGGTATAATTGGTGGGATTTTGATGAAAGACTTGAAGGCCACAGATTCATATCTTAGCCATGGCGAGGCAGTTTTCGTGGTGACCCTTGTGTGTCTTTTCGTGATGGGCTTCGCCTGGTCATGGGGACCTCTTGGATGGCTAATTCCTAGCGGGACTTTCCCTCTGGAGACAAGAACAGCCGGATTCGCCTTCGCAGTCAGCTCAAACATGCTCTTCACTTTCATAATTGCTCAAGCTTTCTTGTCGATGCTTTGCCACATGCAATCTGGAATCTTCTTCTTCTTCGCAGCCTGGATCGTGGTCATGGGGTTGTTCACATGGTTCTTGTTGCCTGAGACCAAAGGCGTCCCGGTCGATTCCATGGTTGAAAAAGTCTGGAAACAACATTGGTTATGAAAAACCTTAATCCGTTAAAACCCTGCAAGCTACCATATATCTGTTAAAACCCTGTTTTGATGTCCATAATTAGAAATTTAAAAATTATGAAAAACCTCAATCCGTTCACATAAATCATATTAATGCAATGATGAAGCAAAAACAAAGTCTATATGGGAAGGTATTGTATACATATGCTTTAGCAAAAAAACAAAACTAATAAACTTCCATTACCAGATTGCACATACTTGTAACTTGTCATATAATAGAGAAAGGGATGAGAGAAAAGAATATTTTCCAAATGTTTTCTTGTTGGTTCCTTTCATTATAGGTAGCTGTAACGTCTATATAGGTAGTACCGATAATCGTTATGGTGCTAGAACGGATCCTGCTTCTTTCTGCATTTTATCCCAGCTGATAATCCTTGTAGTGAACAGGTTGGTTCTTGTGCCTTTTGGACTTTGGCCGGTTGGGAATCCTATCAACATACGTAGGTCTTTGCCGTTTTCTTGAATTTGTCCCGCAAATTTGGCCAAGTGAAACTAGACTCTCCACATATGCAAATGAGCAATTCAGTTTGAGTACTCCGTTGGATGCATAATCTCCAGGAATCCTTCCAATATTGACCTCCTTTCGACTTCCATCTCCGAGATTATATACAAACAACTGCTGACCCACTAGAAATAAAGCTTCATTGGTGTTTGGGAAATTCAAATCCAGAGCTCTTAATGAACAGTAACCGAAGCTTAATCTGTTATTTTTCCAAGACTCTCCCACACCATATTTTTCCATCACCCAAAAATCGCATCTCTGCCCAAAATATTGACATCGAAGAGTTACGCAAAGACATCCTGTCCATTAATACCATTAATAGTAGCAACAATTGGTGTTGGGATATGGAAGAATTCTTCCTTTGTTAAATCAAATGCAGTGATGTAGACAAGTTCCTGTCCATCTTTACGTTGATAACCAAGCCAATGGATAGCCCCATTCAAGTGTACACCCTGCTTCAAACAAGTAATTGGAGGTATAAGATTCATGTTGCAACAACCCCATACCCCCATCTTTTTACTAGTCCTGTCAGAAATCTTCGGACCAAAACAAGAGACATCCGCGGTTGGCTTTGCTTTCTGACCATTAACCACCGCTTCATACTCCCACTCTAATCTACGGGGAAATTTGTACTCATCGTACAGTGTATATGTCACTCTATTGGCCGTAATTGACTTGTTTAGTTGCAATTTCACGAATTGGGCATCTAATAACAGCTTCCACCAAGCTTTGCATACGCACTTAAATCGATAAAGAGACTTAACCGGTAAACTTGAAAGAATCTCTATCAAAAGTTCGTCTAGAAAGTCTCCTTTGCCACTTAATGGCTGCCTCTCCTCCTCCTCCTCCTCTTGATCACGTTTCACACTTTTCTTCCTAACAACTTCTCTTCTTTCTCGATTCATAATACCTAATTATCAGTGCAAGTCACAACTCAAATAACACAAAGTAGTGATCGTTGGGGAATAATGATAAAAAAACGAACCAAGAAAAATTTTTCTTCATGCATATAAGTATCTCAGCAGCCAAATAATCAAAGCAATCAAAATTTTGAAATAAATTAAACGTATAGCCAATCAGAATCTTAAAGAGGAGGGAAACCTAGCTAGTAATCCCGAACAAGAAGAAGAATAAAGTGATTAAATTATAAGGAAAGAAAAATTACCTCAACAAAAAATAGGCTTGAACTCGACCGGCGATGGAGACAATATCAATCAACAATGCAGAGATTTTGGTGAGAAACTATAGGATTGATTTCCAAAATCCAGAGGAAATAAGTGAGAAATTGTATTAGATCAAGAGAGTAAAAAGATTAGGGTTAATCTGTAAAAAAAATAAAGGTAAAGTTATTTGCACTATCATAAACCACACTAATTTACCACATTACCTATATTTAACAGTTGTTATTGAAATCAAGCCTACATACATCCAACGATTATAAATGATAGTGTATAAGACTAGTGTGCCTAGGAGTAGTACACATAGCCTTATCCAAAAAATAACCAGAGAGTAGAAAACCGTTGGATTTATTGTCGGTCCAAAAGTGTCATTAAAGATGGGCCTAAACCAGGTGACTAAATTTGGGCCGTTAAAAATTACTCATTAAAAGTCAAAAGCTCCGGTATTTTGTAGAACAGTCGGAGCTCAAAGTGGCGTTGAAACTTGAAAGTTATAATTTTTGTAGTACCATGGGTACTGTTTTATTTTTGGCCTTGCAAAAGGATTACTCTGTTCTGTGGGCTGTGGCAATGAAGAGGCATGGATGGATGGATGTGTTTCTTTGGGAAGGGGTGTGTTGATCGAAATCAAAATACTAAATTTTAATTGCAAAAATTCCTACTAGTATAAATATTTAGTTTGCAAAATCAAAACACTAAATTTTAATTATTTGCAAGATGATAATTAAGAAAATGAGATTTTTCATTTTATTTCCAAAGATGTAATTACCTACGAAACAATGAATGAATGGAAATTAATACAATCCTTATCTTCAATGAATGGAAATTAAACGATGAGACTCTTGATTAATTACTCCTCCCACTTCCGCTCTGCTGAGTGCTGACATGAATATAACTCAGACACCCTTATCTTCGTCTTCGTCATTCATGAATCTTTTCCAGAACCAATGCTGCTTCCACACCTTCTCAACCATGCAATCCACCGGAACACCTTTGGTTTCAGGCAACAAGAACCATGTGAACAACCCCATGACGACAATCCAGGCTGCAAAGAAGAAGAAGATTCCAGCTTGCATGTGGCAAAGCATCGACAAGAAAGCTTGAGCAATAAGGAAAGTGAAGAGCATGTTTGAGCTGACTGCGAAGGCAAATCCAGCCGTTCTTGTCTCAAGAGGGAAGGTCTCGCTAGGAATTAGCCATCCAAGAGGTCCCCATGACCAGGCGAAGCCACTCACGAAAAGACAAACCATGATCACCACAAAAACTGCCTCACCATGGCTAAGATCAGATTCGGTGGCCTTCAACTCTTTCATCAGGAGCCCACCAGTCACAAGCTGGAGCAGTATTAATTAGACAAATTAATATCAAAGTGTCATAAAGAGAAACTACGGACTATTATTGAAATAAAGAAAGATTAATTAGAAATGAAATGAACCTGGGCAATGAGCATTTGAACACAGGCTTCAAGTAGCAGAATTTTCCTTCCAGCCTTATCCACTAAATAAATTGAGACAAAAGTGCTAACAACATTGATAATTCCAGTTATAACAGCTGAAAGCAAAGCGACATCGCTACCAAATCCCACAGTCTGGAACAGAACAGGAGCATAAAACATGACAGCGTTGATTCCAGTGAATTGCTGGAAAATTTGCATGACAATGGCAAGGACAAGTGGAGGCCTGCTTGCGGGTTTCATCAATTTTCGGAAAGGGTGTTTGACAAGCTTTGCCATCTCACAAGCATTAACAATGGAATCAAACTCATCGTCGACATTGTCAACACCACGGATTTTCTTGAGGGTTTGCCTTCCTTTCTCAACTTGGTTTCGTTCAATAAGGCTTGTTGGGGTCTCGCAAATGATGAGAGATCCAATGCCGAGCATTAAAGCAGGGACAGCGGCTAAACCCAGAGAAATCCTCCATCCATAAGGATGGACTTTATCTGTAAAGAAGTTTACAATATTGGCTACTAAAATTCCAGCTGTAATGAAGAGTTGGAAGGAAATGTTGAGTGCTCCACGCAGCTTAGTTGGAGCTATCTCTGATAAGAAAAGTGGCACTGCCTGATATATATTATAACAACAAAAAATTTATATAATTAGAAGTTAAACAATTTATATGATTAAATTAAGCTAAAAGGTTAATGGGATTGATTTTGTTACTTGATTGGCAAATCCAACACCACAGCCAAGAAAAATTCTGCCAATGATAACCATTTCTATGTTGACACCAGCAGCAGTCAAGACTACTCCAATCAAGAAGAAAAATGAAGCAATCTGCATGGTGGGTTTCCTTCCATATTTTGAGCAGACTTTTGAAGCAGCAAAAGTGGATACAAGAGCAGCAATGTACAAGGAAGATGTGAACAGCTGGAGATACTGGTTATCATATTTGCAGTAGTTGTTTTCATGAACATGTTGCTTCTTTTCATACACAGCTGGAAAAAACTTTTTCAAGAAATCATCCATGGCTGTCACTCCACCTGCATAAATATATGTATAGAAAACCCATTAATGAAAAACTTAGCTAGAACAAATTAAAAGATAAGAAAAAAAATTTACAGACCTGAAATGCCAATGTCATATCCGAACATCAAGCCTCCAAAAGCAGCAATTACCACACAGACATAAACATACATTGTGGTCTTGCCTGCAAATTCTGGCACGTCTCCATTGGCTACTACTACACCAGGTGCCATTTTTGTTTTTCCTTGATTGAAAGATTTGTATCAAGGGAAACAGAGTGTGGGTACTTACTAAGAAGAAGAACAGAACAGTGTTTGCTAAGAAGGAAAACAATTATCAAGTAGATTGGTTGAAATTGTGTTTGATGCTTAGTTCAAGACCCTTGGCATGGTTTATATACAAGATTTGAGAGACAAACAGAAATCTAAAGTTTGCTTTTTTGTAGGAAGCTAAAATGCCTCGCACGTTGTCCTTAGAGATATGAGCATTTGACCCTACTGTTCTCTTTCTAAATTAATGCTTGATCCGACCTTGATCCATATTTCGGATCTTAACGAGATTGTAGACTTAAATTCCTCGTTGTTTTTGTAGCTTATGTTTTGGTCCACGAAAACTCCTTGTTTTTTAATCTTGATTTCATCCCGGGTATCTGGGTGAATTTATCTTTCTTCCTCTTCAAACTAAATTTTAGCTTTTTAAGGATAAATTTCGTCAACTAATGAACTAATACTCCTCTAACTTTCATCCTGTCCATATTATGTTCTTCCCCTGCCATGCTTTATTGTCCAATGTCCCGTATCATGTTGGGAAAGACTACACACGTGCTAAATAACTTACACTAAAGAATAGCACTTTGTAGTTTGTAAACATATAAAGAGAGTATTTAGGAATTTGAATACAAAGGTATAATTTTTGGTTATTTGGAGACCTGCAAATCTAAAGGTGAAAAAGTGAGTGTTATTCTTTAATACAAATCTCTTTAAGTTTCATGCTTTTTACTCTTAAAATCCAAATCATAGTAACTAATTAAAAGATATGTAAAAGATAGACATTATTTGCTGTTTGTCACAACAATTACTAATTGTCTACATCGAAATAATGCACGTTATGTGCTCTTAATACAAAAATTTTTACGGAGCGAATAAGAAAAAATATAATCAGTATTTTTTTCATTTTTATTAATAATTTTGTCATGAATATGATACAAAATTTCAGTTAGTGTTGTTCATACCGTGTCTATTTAACACTTTTGGGATAAATTTATGAAGAATTAGAACAAAAAATAATGATCTTAGGGTCAAAAAAATAGTAGAAACAAAAAATGAAATATATATATCAACTAGTTGTGTGATTTTGATCTTGAAGCAAAAGACCGTTGAGAAGTGGACGCTCTGCATCTGGATTCCCTATCGACAATCTTCTCTCATGTCGCTGAGCTCTGCCATCAAAAGATAAAAAACAAAGTGAAGTTTAAATATGTGAAAGCACATGAAAAATTAAAAATAATAAATGGTTCAATTTAAGAAGAAAGCAAGAAAGAAAGAAAACCTTTCTGACTACACATTAGGAGAAAGGAATTTCAGAAGTCCCTCTTGAGAAAGAAGGAATAGAGAACTTCATTTTCACCAAAACTGGATAAAACTTTTACTATGGACTTCTATAGCAAATTGAACATTCTTAAGAGATTTGTGCACATTATCCACTTGTCACTTGAAAAAGAGCAGTAATATCCAACTTCAACGTCTGTCCGGAAAAGGTTACACAGGTTTCTATGATTTTCATTCATTCTCATTCAATTAGGGATTTGTATCATACAAAAAATTTTGAAACCCATATATTGGATTACTTCAGTTAGTTAATCAAACAGCAGCATGATTCTCCCTACCTGTGATAGAGCATATTTCAAGTTATCGTTTAAGAAGTTCTAAACCACCTCAGCTTAATTCCTTATGGACAAATATGGCTCTTAAGCAATATCCACTCCAAAGAACAAAGCCTTTGCAAACTTAAATTTCATATGGGTCTCTGAACGACTGTTATGATGACAGAAATCACTAAATAGAAGAAGGCAGCACAGAGACCTTACACTAGTTGATTGGAGCTCCATAGTAGATGAATCCTCATCTTCTTCCTGCAATGCAAATAATTGAAGTTCAATTATTTCAGTCAAGTTAAAATCTTTAAACCAAAAAAAAAAGAAGGCTGATTCAGCTCAAAGTACCTCAATCAGCAGATCCTTTCTGGTAATCACACCAATCACACGAGATGCACGAGGAACAACAAATATGTGCCTCAATCCTAGTTGGCGGAAAAGATTGTAAACCTATACCATCACAAACATCAAACTCTTTTATAAGACACAACTCAAATATACCAAGAGCAAACTAACATGATAGTATGTTAAAAGGAAAAACTGAAAAGCTTACCTTTGTTAAAGACATATCTTCAGGTACAACATATGGCGAGGGATTCAAAAACGGTGCAAGATCTATGTACATTTCTAAATCATCTGAACTAAGATGAATATCATATATCGATAATCCTTTACTCGAAACAGGTTTGGCAAATTCACTAAAATTGGGCCTGCAAATTAAGGAGCCATCTAGTAATAAGCTTAGCCAAAATATGGGGGGGGGGGACAAAAAATGAAAGCTAGAATGACACAAATATAAAATTAGATTAACAGCAAATTTCCACTCACCTAATTGCTCTGGATCCACCTCTAGGATCACAAGGCAAAGGACTATGCTGGAAATCTATCTTGGATTGGAGAAGTACCAATAGATGACTGCATTTTATACACAAAGTACAAAAGTTAGTTTTTTTAAGTAAGCTTCTGCTCTTCCCTAAATAAAAGGATCCTTCCAATATATAGAGCAAAAGATGAAGAAGTCAAAACAAGCCATTTGCTATACCTCCGAAGCATAAGTCCAATAACAAGTGGTTCTCCACTTCTTGTGTGATCAATCACCTATATAGAGTGAATAATTGAGCACAATTTTCAAAATTACTGATATTAACAAGAGAAAGAAGTGACATGAAAGCTAAGCTTACAGGAAAACCATTATGTTTGTTGCTCCGCAAAATGGAAACCACGTCCGCAACCTTTACAACACGAGGAAGTGAGAGAACCTATACAGGTAGAAAAAGAAGTAGATTAGGAGGAGAATGCACAGAGGGCAGGTTGAAGTTGTACTTTGTTAACGATTTTCAGCTCATATCTATATCTGAGATGATTGTTATGTCATAATAACACTGCAAAACCCTTAGCACATGCAACATCATTTACTAGGGAAACTCTACTCACTTTCTGGTTTCCACAGGCTTCCCTGGCAGTCATTGTCCGCATCTCATACTTGGGTCTTGATTCCAACAATGGAATGTTCCTCAATCGTGCTTGTTCTTCGTACAAGCCTTCATTAAAAGCATCACCAACAGCCTGGGCAAATAGAAGACTGATGAGTTTTTGGAGCATATTAACCAAGAATCTGGCAAAGCTATCAATAATAAAATTCATACCTTCGATATGAGAAGAACAAGCATGATAAGAGGTAAAAGTTTCAAGTTATTTGTGATTTCAACCATGATGACACAGAGAGACACTGTCATTCGCATGGAACCTCCAAGAAAAGAAGCAGCTCCCAGAAGTGCATATCTGCAAATCCACCAAGATACAAAGCACTTCAGTAATGAAATTGTGCAGAATGTAATAAGAAAGATGAGACTCTTATGAATCACTAAAGAACAAACATAAAAGTAACACAATAAAGCGACATGCTATAATCGAAACCAGAAACAGATCATAAGATGACCAGGGTTATTGCAAAGCTTACTATCCTTCTTTTGTTCTTAAAATTATTATAAAAAGAACTAGTATAAATATATATGTATATCAACATAGTATATTTCATATCTAAATTGACTAGCATCCTCTTACGAAAGATCTGCTCTATTTCTTCTGCGGTTTATGACTAAATTATATCAAACTAATACATAGTGCTAGGAATATCAACATTTGTTTAGCTAAACAGTATAAATGAGCTTCGTTTAACAATAAAGAAAGGTAAGATTCTAAATTAGTAGTGAGGAAAAATAATCTGATTACTAGAATTCCAAATAATATACTCACGTTCCCTCTTCGATGTTGAGCTTCTTGTAGTGGTTAACAGTAAAAATGCCAACAAGACGGCCATATGTTGATCCTATCATTATTCCAGGAACAAATTGACCGGCTGGAACAGCACTACCAAATGTCACCACTGCTAAGGTATAGAACATAACCTGAAATAATCATTTGAAGCCCATGATCAATATACTTGTATGAGCAAATAGGTTTTGAAGTGCATGAGCAATATACTTGCAAGGAAGTCAACAAATTCACAGAGCATTACCAAAAATGTCAACAAGCTCTGGGCACTGAACTCATGAATTGTTTTTGCACTAAACAAGTTTCTGATGGCATCATCCTGCCAAGTATAACCTGTTAAATAGAAACTTGCAACCAGCATTTCATAGGAAAGGAATATTTGAAAGATTCAAGAAACCTGAGTATTGAAGAAGATAGTTGCAAGATCATTGTATTCATTGTCCTTGCTGCAATAGAACTGCCGATCACACAAAATTACACCGAGGGTAAATAACCACAATGTAAATAAATAAGACAGAAATTTGATAACAAAATGTTCTCTCTCCAAAATAACTATTCATCTAAGATAACATATAATTACATGACAATGGGGCTCTTGAAAGTAAAAATAAATAAATAAAAAAATAAATCTCCAAAAACTACACTAAATCAAAAATATATATATATGAACGTCGAAATACTCTTAAACCCAAACGTTTCATTCTGGACAGGTTGCTGAAGGTTCAGTGTAATTAATGTAACTTTAATGTATATGTATAGTTGGAAGCAATTTCTGTATTCTCGGATTCAGTAATCATAGTTTTCAAAGATTTCTAGGTAGTACATTAATATAATAGAGCAAAATCAAAGTCATTTAGTCAAGTAGATTTGAAGTGCAATAAAAAGGTATTAACAAAAGGGAAACTGCAGCATGGCTGAAAGAGCAAGAAAAAAAAATGGATACCATGCATATAAAGTGATCCAAAGATTAGTATCATATAGCATATCTTACATTTACATAATTTCCATCATTTCCAGGTGCACGTGGACATTCAATCTCAGAGCCAGGAGCTGAATCGGGGCATGGAGTGCATTTTCTCAGAAGTGGTAGTCCAAAAGATATAATTGACGTTATAATAGAGATGAGGCATGCTTCATATATCTGCAATGTTTATTTTCAGACATAAAAACGTACGATAATTAGATTACACTTAATAGAGAACCCAAGAAAAAAGCTTGTAGAGTCTCCATAATTTACTCACCTTGACTTTATTCCCTTTTTTGTGTAAGTAATTCCTTCGCCAACGAGTTACATAGATAGTAAGTTGGTTAAATAAAGCTCCTGGGCTCAATATAAAAATAGATTAATAAATATTAGTAAAAAGAAAACTATAACATAAGAATTACAAAATATAAAAAATAAAATAGAAAACAACTGTAAGTTAAAAGATTACAAGAACAGACGTGAAACCCAAAGAAAAACACTCTACCTAGTAGACCTCCAATGATTCCAATAACTGCCATGGGCAACAATTCCTCAAAGGAGTAGTCCTCTTGACCACTACAAAAGAAGAAAGGTAATAAAAGATTAAATGGTTACCCCAAAAGCCAATCAAAAAATTCAAGAACAGGGCAATAGGCAAGAGCTCAGGGAAGTTGAGATCCTAACCCTGATATATCCCATATTATGAAGCCACCAGCGCCAAAATGTCCACAGTTTCCACTCTTACACCATCCCATTGCAGCTCGTACGACAACAGCCACAATAGCAGAAGTAAAAAAGACACGCCACATTAGTTGACTCCTCCACCTTCAAAATGACAAGTTCAAATGAATAAGAAGGTTAGAGTTGAATGCCATTATGCATACAAATCTATACCTGCATTTACACATGAATGACAGCATAAACTATAATCGGATGGCTGAAAACATGTGCATAAATACAGGAAAATCAATGAGAAATGTAACATTTTAGTCTCGAACATGAAAATGCTTGTGCATACAAATTAGAGTAATGTATTAGAGTAATTGAGAAGAATTCTTTACCAAGATGTAACCTCTTCCAATGCAAATAATACACCACCAACTGGAGCTCTAAAAGCAGCAGCAACTCCAGCTGCACAGCCACAGGTTACCTTTTTCAAAACATTACACATAAGAAAATGAGCACAAATATAGAGGTATATTACCTCCATTTTTGGGAAATAACGATAGACCGTGACAACATATATCTAAATTCCGATTAAAGCAGCCAATATTAAAAAGAATCAAAACACAAGATCATGAAAGCATACATGATGATAAAATGATTTGTAAGTAAGGTGGTAAAAGTATACCCTAGGAGAATTCATATTTAACAGATATACATACAATCCATGAAGCCATTAACATATTTATCCTTTCCAGGACTATCAATCAAGAAAGCATTCTTATACTCACAAGATCTCGGCGATCACGGTCGCTTTTGAAAGCTTGAAGCCACTTAGAACTTAGATGATACTTTGTGGATCCACCCTGAATCAACCCATACCATAAAATGAAAATTTAGTATGCATGACAACTGTGAAGAGATATGAGACATACAACATGAACAATACTCCTCAGCCTTTAAAGGTAGAAAAATAGAGATACCAGCATTAAAATACACAACTATAAAATTCCAAGACTGCAGTTAGCAAATAAATGCAGTGAATTACCAACCCTCCTCTCCTAAAAAGGGTGAAGAGGAAGGGTAGGTGGGATCATTTGAGCTACTAGTAAAACCACTAATGAACTCACTTGATCACTAGGAACTCATGTCATTCCAAAGAAAATTATGGTGAAAATTGTATCCTAAGCACTAGCATACTTCAGAGACTAAGTGCTTACTTGTCCAAGCAAAGAAGCAATACAAGCGCCAGTGTGGACAAGAGGGCCTTCTTTTCCCAGAGCTAAACCACCTCCAACTGAACCAATACTCCCAAATATCTGCAAATTAGAAAGAGAATAATGAAAATGAAGCAGATCTGGATACATATTAAGAGATGTAGGTGTGGGCTGATAAACCTCGAAACATCCAATCTGAATTCATAAGAATTTAAAAAACTACTTTCTCCATAAGCTTCGTATAAAAAAAGAAGTGTGAGATATAAACTGACAAGGTTATAGATAGCACATGATGCCAAAGTTAGCATACCTTTCCAATCAAGGTTCTGAAAAGAAGGATACCAGGAACATCAATTCCTGAGAATCAATATAAGAGTACAAATATCAGCCCATGCAAAAGTTGTAAAAGCTCATTAATGAATATAGTAACCAAAACAAAAGATGGAAAGAAAAAAAAACTCAAATCTTACCATTCAAATAACCCTTGATTTCAGGAATACCAGACCCTGCTGCTGCTGGTGCAAAGTGGGTAATGATATATACAGAAGAAAAAACTAAAGCTAAATTGATTAAGATGTAAACTAGACAACCGGCCAGATATGACTTTTGTATAATGTTAAAGGTCAACTCAAACTTCCATCCAGCAAAGTTTTCAACAGAAATATTAATGAAAACAGCTGCTAATCCAGTACCTGAAAGCACAGAAAAAGAGGGAAAAATTCTTACACACAACACAACCAAATGCCGTATGAAAATAATAATAGACAATAAAAAAGATATGGAAGCTCCCTGTCTATGGTAATAATAATTACTTAAAGCATAGCCAAGTATAAAAAAATTTAATAATAATCCTGGTCCAGTAATGATTCATCTAATTACTGCCATATCTTCATCTGCTTTACACATTATGCAACTTAATGATACTAATCATCAATCAAAGTAAAACATATCGTTGAAGAAAATCTTATTTCATATATATTCTTAAGCAACCAATATGATTCTGAACTTTTTACTTTTTCTAGCTAACTGTTAAAGTGTTGTCTGTAAAACAAATGAACTAAATAATCACTGCTCCTTCCCCCCAACTGCCAATCATCACGAATGCTAGTATTTAGTTTAAAGAAATCAATATACAAAAACGGAATCTGAGACAATGAACTATCAACTGACCAATGCCGATTAGCAAAGCGAAGAACCACTTCACCGCCACGTTGTATCCATAGTAAAGCCTTCCTCTCTGTGCCTACATAGAATTCAGAAACACGCAAAATTAAAAAATTAAAAAATAAATTACAAGTCGATAACATAAAACTGAAAATTATATATGATTTTTGTTATTAAACAAAGTACCTGTTCTTCCCGGTAAGCGTAATTCTCAATAACTTCATAATCAAGACTCTCAACACTGTTCTTATTGCTAGTACTACTCGAGATTCCAACTCCATCGAGCTCACCATCTTCTGAATGAGGAAGACGAGACCAAACAAGCCTCGCCGTTTCCATTCCGTTCTGAAAATGATTCGATAACATGATCGATCGATTTTAAAAATCGATCGATCTCTTTAGATGAACCCTAGAAACACAAAGCTTCCACCAGATCACTCCACAAA
Organism: Corchorus olitorius; assembly: GCA_001974825.2. NCBI lineage: Eukaryota > Viridiplantae > Streptophyta > Magnoliopsida > Malvales > Malvaceae > Corchorus > Corchorus olitorius. Next base: position 22,561 of record AWUE01012646.1, read on the forward strand.
ATATGCTTCAGTTCCGAAATGAAATCTCAAACAATTCACTTCAGAATTAAAAAAGAGAAGAGAAAAATTGTAAAAGAAGATTTTATATGAAAGAAAGTCTAAGAGAATTGGAAATTGCAGCTACGTAAGCGACTTTCACTTTCTTCTTCTTTTTTTTTTCTTTTCCTGTGGGAAATTTGGAGTTTTGTGAGTTGTTGGTTCTTTCTAATTTTTAAAGGTCTTTGCGGTTTCTGGTTTAATTTTGACTCTCCGAAATCGGGAACTTTTATTATTCCGTTTTGTAAGCTTTGCAGCGAAGATTAGTAGATTACCACTTACTACCGTTGCGCCAGGAGAAAAGATCCGGTATAGTTGTACTCCACTTAAGGTACTGTATTCCTCTTTTTATGGCGGTTGGATTTGCGAATGGTGACGTGGATGATTTATGTTATGAGATTTTTGCTAGAGAATGATACCTCGAGCAAGTGAGAGAACCTTGGCGCGGACCAAGACCAACTGTTGTTTTTTTTTTTTTTCTTTTGGCCAACTGTTGTTTGGGTATAAGACGTTAACGTTTTTTATTTCTCCTTCCTAAAGACCCTATTGTTTTTTTAAATATACAATAACAAAAATTTGCATTTAATTAACACGTATTATTTTGCATTTAATATCATTTTTAACACGTATTATTCCATTTAATTAACAAAACATTAACTACAAAAAAGTGTAGTTTTAGTGGCATGATGAGACACACCTTTAAGACTTGTCAGGTCGAATGAACAAGTCTAATGTCACTTAAATAGGGTATAATCTGCATCTTATTAATGCAAAAACTCAAATGACAAGTGACATAACTTTCTTTCTTGGTGTCTAAAGTGATTTTAAATTAATCGGTATTTAATGTGACTATGTTAATATCAGAAAAATAATAAAAAAGTAGCTTTAGCGGCATCCTAAGTATCTTTAATTAAGTATAAACATATAATATAATTATATAGTAGGAATAAAGACTTTTTGTATAAATATTTTCCAAGCAAGCATGATAGCAATAGCATGATTAATTTAAAGCTTAGAACACCACAAAACAAAACAGTGACTAGAGGAGAATATCCACTAAAGAAAGAAAAAAAAAACAAATTGAAGATTTAAAGATAGAAATCCACTTACTCAAAGGGTATGAGATATACTAAACATAGTGTATACAAAAGTCAAATTCCTATAGTTCCAGCTTTAAGAAATCTACATTAGGTAAGCCATGGACCATGATTGAAACCCAATAAGAGCTTAGGTCCTAATTGAAGTTAGGAGAATTGTAACTTGGGAAATGTCTATTCCAACAAACCAAGTAACACCAATATACAGCAACAGCTAAACTTCACTTTGATCAGATCAAATTGTTGTGAAAGTTCTTGGGGTCCCATAGGTAGAAAAGGAAAATCCCTTTTTTACACATTTTTCATGCTTTTAATATGGTGGTGAGATATGAGGAAAAGAAAGGCAATGTAATCTCCATCTTTTGGGGTATTGTTTTGAATGGCACCAATATAAAAGTGTGGATGGGTGAAGACCACATAGTATACCTAACAATTTGGTTTTCTTGCTATGTTTTTTGACCTCTGCAATCTACAAACAGGTAAAACTTGGACCCTTCATGCTACATCTTTGCTTCATGTCATGTCTATCAGACAGACACAAATACCGTTGTTTCCCTTACTGATACCATCAACAACATTATTAAGAACATATGCATAAAAACTTCCCAAGCTTCTTTTCTGGTTCTTGGTTAACTGAATCATTTCTCAAACATTTGTTAAAATCTGTATTTTTAGAGCCATTGGTCCCCTGAATCTGCAAAAAAATTATATTATTACTTATTAAGTGTGCAATGTTAATGAGGTAAGAGAATAATTACAGTGTTTGAACCAGAAGACTGTTTTATTTCTCAGATAGGGGATTAGAACATATGTAAGAATTGAGACAGTGTTTGAAGCCTTTGCAAATCTGGGACAACTTTGAGGCTTCCATTGTCTTCTTATGTTGTTCTTCATTGGAGCTCTGTATCTGGATTCTATGTTTCTTGTCATTGCACCGACTCGGATGAAGCCAGTTCTGCATACATGTTTGAAATTGCTTTTGCAAAATATTCCTTTGCTTGAGGTCTCTTAATCTGCACACAGATAAGAAAACAGTTAAATATCTGTCATGTTAACTTTTAATCTTTTTTGTGTTTCATGCTCCTCAAGATTTATGTAAAGATTACGGTCACTTGCCTTAAATGTTGGGGTGAGCAAGCCATTTTCCATGGTGAATGGTTCAAGCACCAAAGTCACAGCTTTTGCGAATTCAAACCCTCTCAGCTGTTCCAGAATCGATCAATCAAAATTTAATATCCAGTGCAGAAAGAAATGAAAATTCAGGGTGCAATTAAGAAAAATATTTCAAGAAGCATTACCTGAGCTTCTCGTCCAACAGCATCCATATCAGCCAGGACAGCAGCCTTAGTTCTAGGGTCATTGCAAAGTTGTCCTAAATCTTTGTACTGCACGCAATCATTGCCGGATAAGAATTAGAGATTTAGTTCCAGACAACAAGAATATGACCATTATGAAGTTATCCATGATTTTGCCACAACATGAAAAGTCAGAACATAGATCACCTGGATGCCTTCAGATGCAGCCCATGCTTTCAAAGCATCTTGGTCCAGTGAGACAATAGCTACCAATGAAGAATTTAGGCTGTCACCTACCAAGCCAAAAACAAATAAGTGTCAGCAAAGAAAGAAAACATGAGAAGGAAGTTAATAAGCTTCTTGACTTACCATATATGAAACACTGGGCAATAAATTTGCATTTAGCATATACATTTTCAATTTTTTCTGGAGCTATGTACTCTCCCTGAGCCAGCTTAAAAATGTTCTTCTTCCTGTACCACATACACATATTTTCCAGTAAATTTCAAAGGTATTACATAATACGTAAACACAGGCATGAACCTACTGACAAAAAGTTGGGGAACAGTAAATTTAATACCACGTCTAATTTGGGAGTAGGTGCACCATATGTGAAGCAATGATATAAACTTTCTGTCCAAAATATCCTAGAGATGGTTTTAACATTTCATAAAGTAATTATGACCTTACCTATCAATAATCTTAAGACGACCTCCAGGTAACCATAGCCCTATATCTCCAGTGTGAAGCCATCCGTCATCATCAACCGCTTCTCTCCTGTCCAGTATTTAACATTATAGTCTAGAATTCAATATATGAAGTTTAAGAAAAAGAAAAGACAGATGAGAAGAGAGGAGTGTACGTCTGCACTTCATCTTTGTAATATCCTTGGAAAACAATTGGACCCCTAACACAGATTTCTCCACGAGGATAGGGCTGGTCATCCGATGTGTAGTTCATTTCTGGGACATCCACAAGTTTGATTTCTGAAACAGGAAAGACAAATCATTAATCTATTGCCAAAAACAAGAAGAAAACATCATGAATAAGCAAAAGAATAGGTCAAAGGCACACTTTTTTAAAGCATGCTAGATTTAAAAGTCTCCTTGTAATAACTCACCACAAGCGGGATTAGGAGAGCCAACATGGCCAGAGAGGGTGTCACCCTCATCAATACAGCTTATGACACATGACGTCTCAGTCATTCCATAACCTTCCACCACTCGACCACCAAAGCAGCTGCAGATTTGTGATAGTAATATTGATAAGAGAGATCAGATATGCTAACAATTTCTTGATGGGCAATCAGCATGCCAAAATTAATCAACTTACATCTTCAAGAAGTCCATGACATCAGGAGACAAGGGTGAAGCACCTGAACCCATAAAACGCACACGTCCTCCAAGCCTGGCTTTAATTTTCTTGAACACCAATCTATCCCACATGGGAGAAGGACTCTTTCCTACAGAGGTGATACAAATAATCAATGCATATCAATGCAGTAAAGAAAAAACAAATCTAGTGATGCAAGTCTTTACCATTCAACAGTGCTTGTTTCTTAGAATTGTAGGCAGCATTAAATAGCCTCTCTCTTAGGGCACCAGATGTCTTTACAGCATTTAAAATACTGTGCACAAAGAAGAGTTCAATAATATGGTTCAAGCAATATATCAGCCACAATCAACTTAAGTACTGCAATATAGTAGTACCCTGCATAAATTCTGTTATACAGTCTAGGGACACTGCAGAATAGAGTAGGTCGTAAAGCAGCCATATCTTCCACTAATTTCATGTTATCCTGCATAAAAAGACGAAAAACTAGCATCTAAAGATTCATCTCAAGAAGAAAAGAGAGTTTTTCACATATGCAGAGTGTATATAGTGACAAAAGAGCACAGTACTCAAGACCAAAAAAAGCATACATAGTGCCTAAAGGTGAGACTGCTGCTTCAAGAATATGGACCAGTTCCTCGTTAAATTAGAACAATATGTGGATTTGAAATTGGTTAAATTAGAAAGATATGTGGATTTGATAACAAAGTGACTACTATTAAAAGATAGCTAATAGATTCAGTTAAATTAATAAGTTCTTACTTAGAACTTCACCTTCACATGCTAAAAGATCCAACAATGACAAAAAGATCCAATAATGACAAAATAAAAACGAAAGTTCATTCGAAAATCAAATCCAATGATGGAAAAAGGGAAGGATTTACATTTTTATTTTAAATGAATATCTAGCCAAAAGTCTATTGTTTTTGCCCGTTCAATTTATTTTAAGCTAGAAGAAGCTTGGGATGTCACTGAAACAGCAACTTCAACAATTCAGTAAGAATGTGAAGCATAATGAATTCAAGAATGATTCCAATTTAAAGGAAAATGGAGAGCCAACCAAACAGTGTTTAGAAACTTTCATACCCCCTGGTAGAATCCAACTGCAACTCCATAATATGGTATAAGGATCTGATTTCCTCGTTCATAAATGTGTGCCAAAGGAAGATAGGATATGTAACTGAAAAAAGAACAAACATTTCAGCAAGGCAGTAAATGTAAATAAAAGTAAATTCAATCGCAAACCCTAACCAAAATATGTTGTCTACACTGAAAATAAGTTGAACTTACACATCTGAGGGGTAGAATTGTGTGCCTAAGCTGCATCCAGCAGCACTTGAAATCAAGTTTTCATGGGTCAATACAACTCCCTGGAAAATTTTATGATGCGTAGGTGAGTAAACCAACCTTCATTTACTTGAAACAATAACTTAGATCTGTTAAATTCCATAGAACAAAGCCTAAACCAACCTTCATTTACTTGAAACAATAACTTAGATCTGTTAAATCCATAGAACTAAGCCATACCTTTGGTGTTCCGGTCGTACCACTAGTGTAGCAAATGGTTGCAATATCATCTGGTTTTGGTGGGCAAAATGGTTGTAGGTTACTGCGGCCCTAAAGGAATCATTCAAATGAGAGAAAAATTATTCCATGAAACTGTATAGCAAAATTATATTATCACATGTTATCAGATAAACAATAAAAAATAGAGAGGGAAAAAAAAGGAAAAAAAGAAAAAGCATGACTGCATCAGACACGCAGCTAACAACTAACATGCACCAAAATCAGGAGGAATATGTTTGTTGATAACAAATTTGGCATTGATGTGTGGTTCTGGGTGTGTGCAGACACAAGTTCTCAAAATTGATATAAAGAAGTTATCTTTAACCCTGAGTTTTCTCATTTGTTTTTGGCCCCAAAAAAAACTCCCTGAGTTTCTAGGCACAAAACCAGCAAAAGCAGCAATGAAGATGAGGACAAGCCTCCTTATATAAAGCATAGCCTCTAAAAGGTTACCAAGATTAATGGTTAAATGATAGGTTGATCTTGTACAATAAAAATAAGCCACTTCAGTTATAACCAGTGTATGGTCAGTCATTTTATGAAGAAATGATATGCTAATGATAATGACACCATTGTGGTGTAATATATTTCTTCAAAGCCAAAAAAGAAGAAAAGATATCCAATTACCAAAACACATTCAAAAGAAAAATGCAAGCCAAACTTTAAATGCAAGCTTGCTCTTGATATAATTATGTTTGACAATATGAAATATTAAACTTTATAAGGTTACATGCTTATGCATTTGCTCTAAAAATTACCACAATGATGCTGTTCTAAAGAACTCCATTCCTTAATAACAGTCATTTTAGGAGAGATTTGTTATTCCTACATAAGTGTTATTTTAAGAGTTCTATATAAATGCTTCTCTTTTTTTCAATTTTTTGCTACATCTTTTCTTTTTCTTTTTCTTTTTTTTTTCAATTTTATTCTTCTCCTAATACTACCAACCTCTATGATGCTTTTAGTAAGGAAAGAGGGAGAGAGTGTCATATAATGGGAGTAAATTATCCCAATAAAAGGGTAATTTTGGTATGAAATGCTAATTGTTTCTAGATTTTAGGAATACCTTAATCCATGCGAAAATCTAAAAAACCACTGTTATTACAGAATGGAGGTAGTACTACTGTGATGTAGATGAAAAGGTTTTCTAGTTACCTACCTGACTTAATAATTTTGAATACGTCACAATTTGAACACCAGTTGATGATGGCAATGAAGGCACTTCATTGTCCATTCCTCCAACCACCTGCAGAGTAGCAAAACAAATTATCATACTCCTGACGAAATGGCAAAACAATATTTGCTCGTTTTCTTATTCAAAGTTAGTGAGAAGGTTTCAAAAAGTTTGGCACGAAAGACCAGGTAGGTTTATACCACAATCAGACGGGCAGATGGAATCTCAGACAAATAGCTCAGCAACTGCAAAGTTCAAGAAAGATGAATAAATCTTGTGAAGCAAATTCAGATTGCTCAAAATATGATTGGCTAGACAATAGAAAATAGTATCAAGAACAAAATTAATCAGTAAATGAAGCAAAAATACAAGTTTGAGGGCTCATATAGCTGTTTCTCTATGCATTATAAAGACCACTTTATCAGGCTTAAAAGCCAATACTATGTGTAGGAAAAGAGAATAAATCCTTATAACTAATTGAGGGGATGCAGAAGGGATCTACGATTACCTATCACTATCAGCATGGTGTATATAAATGCTTAGATTTACACGGCAAAGGTGCCTAAGAAATGGAATTAAAGTTCCAGTTCAAACCATCGATGACAACATAGTTCTTGTACCCAAGAAAGAATTCAATATTATATAATGGACAAAATTGTTCACTACATGCTCTAGGTAGTCTGCATATAATTCTGCGCATCAGACCTCTCACCATACCCATCTAATAACATGCTTAGGGAGCAATTAGAAACTGAGAGACATCTCACTAGATTCCCAGCCAATAAAGAATATAGTTGCAGAAGAATGTTTATGCCATAAAGGTAAAAGTTTCCAGATCAATTAGGTCTCTTCTGCTTAAGTTTAGTCTGAAAAGACCTAATATTGAACTTACAGAACCCAATGTTTGAGGAACACAAAATATAGCTTTCACATCCGCATGGTTTACTATAAACTTGACAGCATCTGGACCTGCAGAAGGGGAAAAAAAAGTTCCACTTAGAATCTTAACAATGGGTGAGGATGGAAGAACATTCAACTGACAAGGAGAGCATTTGGCCAGTTGCAAACCTAGAGTGTCGTACAAAGGAACTGATACTAGGGAATATGCAGAGCACGCATGATCAACAATGATCCACTCCGGTCTATTGATGAAATATAGTCCAACACAAGAGCCCTGGCATAATAAAAGCAGTTAAAACCACATGCTACATGAGAAATAATCTATTAACTTAAACTGGCATTACATGATGCACATATGTTCACCAGGCAATAAACTGGTTCCACACAAAAGTAATGTATGGCTGACCTTTGCTATTCCATTATAAATCAGGCCAGAACCTATGGCTGCCCGAGCTGTACCAGCTTCTCCATATGTCATCCATTTGTACCTTGACGAATATAAAATGAAAGTAAAATGTATGAACGAACGTCAACAACAAAATTTGACGTTCATTTTGACAGATGGATACTTACTCTCCAACTGTTCCATCAACTCGAATTCTTGTACCAAGATATTTGTAATCTCGGAAGGTATCAACCGCATGTCTAAATAAAAGCAAAAAAGAGATAGAAAGGAAAGTGAAGAAAACATCAGAAGTACTTCAATGTTGAAATAAATGATAAGGCACTGATGAATTGCACACTTCCACACACTATCAACTTTAAACATGATTCAGTCAGGAAAGACAGAGATGCTCACACAAAATTGTCATGCAATGTACCAATATCAGGATGATCTGGATATCGAGTAACGAGATTCAGTGGAGAGCGAGCAGATCTGCCATAAGGCATAGAAGTAAAATAAGTAGCATATAAACAGAGAAAGGACATTGCAGAGCTATAGAAGCAGAATTTTACCTGTATACATTCCATTTTCCTGTATGTAATTTCTCTGGCAGCACAACACTATAACCCTGTTCTGCTTAAAAATCATTATGCATAGATGTCAGGCTAAAACAGATAAATTAGAAATAGATGTAAGCTTCTAACGTATAATTAGATAATCTAATTACATAATACTTGTTACAACTGGAAATATTAGCTATTAGCTGCCAACAACTCTTCCTTTGTCCAAAAAATGATGACTACTTCCCACAAGCAAGCTCTTTTCACATTTGCATGAAACACCATTACTTCAAATTTGACCTGAAATCATTGTTTTAACCTCTAAAGATTCTCCAAAGGGATCATTCCTGATAGACTTTTTTTTTTCTTTTGTGTTTCTTTTTGAAATGACACAAATAATCCAACCAATCTCACATATAAAAACTCACAAACATGCCAGTCAGGCCCATAGTCCTGCTTACTACTAAATGAATGAGATATATAATCAGAATCTATACACCCACCAAGCATAGTCTACTTTTACTCTCTCTTAACGCGATAAATCCCAAAACTGATCCTTTGCCATCTTCTCTATCCAACAAACTACCATTAGAGATGCAATTTGTTATACACAGCTTCTTTTCCTTCACCTTCATACAAAGTCAATATGTTGCAGCCAGGCATCCAGATGAAAACGAGTTAAGTTCAATAACACTCTGAAGACATCCTTTTTCCAGGTTTCCAACTTCTGCCATCATTACTCTAGCTCCAAAGGGGAAACCAGAACCAAAGCTTACTGACAATCCGTATTGAATACAACTATAAAATTTAATCAATATATTTTCCTTTACAATTATTACACATTTTCCTCCATTGCCATTATTCATTATGATTAACTATACTATATCTAACATCCCTGACACAAATTAAATTTCACTCCAAGTGCTTCTTGGGACCCATATAAAAACTTTCCCATGGACAATATTGATGGAAAATGACAGTAGAAACCCAGCAAAGTACAAAAGCATTTAAATGTTTTCCCCTTAGGAAAAGTATTCAAATTTTGATGTCCAAATTGTTTGAAATCCAATCTATCTGTCTGAAAGCCATTAGTCCTTTTTAACAATCCTAGGAATCTAACTTAGAATCCAACATTAGTATTCCTAATAATCCATTCCCGGATGAAAAACAAAAGCTGTTCTTACTTTCCACATCAGAATAAAAAAGACCAATAAAAATTATAACTTTATTACATAAAAAATCGAAGAATACTTGGAGAACTTCAAAACCAAAAGCCCAGAGTCAAACCCAAAAAAAATATTAATTATAGACTAAGAAAAGGTTATATTTTCAGGATAGAAAACTCTAAAAAGTGAAACAGACAGAGACCTTAGACCTACCAATAGCCTATAAAAATTTTCTTCTCGACCGTACATATATAGACGTACCAGAAACGAACTCCCCAGCGGTGGGATTAACACGAACGCCGGAATGAGAATCATCGTCGACGGCGACCGCCGAGGAGACAAGGTGGCCGTGAATGGCCTTAAGTCGACGTTGAGCTTTGCTGGAATCCATTGAGAAAAGCTGACGTGATGGGTGATCCGCTTTCCTGCTTGTTTTTTCCCTCGTATTCCGTTTGTTTCTCGAGAAACCCTGTTAAGAAAAAAGATGGCACACTTTTCTAAGATGATGATGATGGTATATTTATTTATTACATAAGGTTGAGGTTTGGGATAAGAACTTTGCCTTTGCTGCTCTTTTAGTCTTTTATTTATGACATGAAGGAGTGCTTTTATAAGGAAGGAAAAACAGGGGAAAAAGATAAAAGAAAAGGAAGAGGAAAATGAAAAGGATTTCTATCAGATACATAAATGGAATTATATATTTCTTGTCCTTTTTTTATGATTTGGGGTAACTCTCAGATTTCTTTGCCGGCTTTATGACTGTTTTCTTTCTTCTTGTCTAAAATGTTTAATCTAAGCACCAAACTTGTGAATTTTTTTTTTGCGCTAAAAGAAAAGCTTGTTAACCTTTTTTTCGGTAAAAATAGCTTGTTAACTTTTTGCTTGATGGTATTTGATTAAGAGTAATTATTTGATATATATATTGTGTAAATTTTGGACTCCATAAGCGAATCGTAGAGTTGACACATATCCATTTTTTGAATTAATTCAGTTTTAAATATTTCAATCTAGTCCATAAAGGATACATATCACCTTTCATGACCCGCTTGTGTAGTATACTAAACTCCACTGACGGTGTAATGTATAATTTGCCTTTAATTAATTAAGGTTATTATATTATTAATTGGTTTTCTTTCTTGGTTTTCGTCTTTGAGCGTATTTATTTCTTTTCTTTTTTTTCTCAAAGTTCATGAGGCATTTAATGAATTTGTCATGTAGTAATTCGATTTTTTCAATTACTAGTATGAAATGAAACATTGGAAAAACGAGGTCAAATTAATGAAATAAAGAGTAATAATTAACAATGTCGACAACATGGATCTAAAAATTAACATACTATTCAACTTGCTTTTTAATGTGAGACAACTCTTAGGATATCTTATGCTATATATGGATGGGGAGAAACATAAAGTAAACTTACTTGAGGTTTTGACCTTTGACAATTTCAAATGGTTAATATAGTTGGTGGCGCTGGCAGAAATGAAAAGTGGCATCTATAGTCTACTTTTGATTTTCTATTCAAACCCCAAAAAGAAAAAAAAAAATTACTAGTACTATTGTTTTCTGGATTTGGATTTGCATTGCATTCATTAACTCAGAGCTACACACGACAAGGCAAGTGGCAGTGGCAGTGACAGTTCTAAATTCTAATGATTGGATGATGCCAACTTTGTTTTCCCTATTTTTTACTGTCGGAATCTTTTACTGCGTTTTCACTTACTACTAGTAGTAATAATTAGTTAGAAAATGCAGAATTTAGTAAAGGTAGATTGTTGTTTGTAACATAAGGGATTGATTTATTATGGCATGGTTTGCAGACTTGCAATTTGGGGACCAAACACAGTTGAATTGGATTTGCAGACTTCATCTGCTTTATTTAATGAAGAAAGTACTAGTAAGCTACAAAGCCCGTACTAACATCAACCATCCACTCACAATCTCTGGGTGCATTTAAGTTTTCTCATAATCATCATTATTCTACAAATTAATACACAAAATGAGAAATTGGCAGTAAATGCTAGTATTATTATTGGTTGGTAGTTGGTACTTGCAGTCTTCCACCGGTGGCCAGGCTAGCCAAACCTACCGCTACAAGTCAGTATAGCAGTTGTTGGACTTTGATAGTTTACAACTTTAAACTTTTCCTTAGAACACAAGCTATAAATTTAGCATGTCAAATTGACAAATAATAATGAAACAGCAATAAGATGCAAATAACGACTTCCTCTCCCTTCACCTAGAGGCAAAAGATCAAGAAAGTCATATAAAGGCGTGATTATTCCTCCTTTTTTTCTTTTTTTTCTACATAAGAACAGATCAAAAACTAAACTAAATTAAAGCCGCAGAATACTGTTCCCGAGTCTATTCTCCACTAACAAAGGGTGTAAGTTCCCCAGTCGTAACTAGTCCAAAGGTTCCTCGAACCAAGTTATTCCCGATGCTCACCAACAAAGAGTGTAACTAATCCGGAGGTTCCTCGAACCAAGTTATTCCCAATGGAGCAGCATGAGCTAAAGAAGCCATCAAATACGCACATCAATTACCCTCACGGCATATATATCGAACCTCTACGATCCAATCTCCCTTCATCAACTCAAACAGTCACAAACAAGTGTACAGCAAGGATGAGCCGAGTCACTTGATTAATCCTCCTTGTGAGAGCGTTAATTAAAGCTTCGCTAGGCAAGGTTTAGTTTGCTAGAAACTCACTTGCCCCTAGTTCGGCACTTGGCAAAGGTCAAGTAAAACACCAACAAGAAAAGGAGAAGAGAGTTTCAAGTAAATATGGATATTCCATTGCAAATAAGATGACAAGTTCACATCAGATACAAGTAACAGATCCTTTAACCTGTACTTTAGAGACTAAGATTATCTTGATTCTCCGGCATCCTAAAAATTCCTAACCAACATCTTTATCACGATTCCAAACTACAAATATATTTCCTCGCTAAAATTAAACAGGGAATATATATTACCAGGGGTGTATATATTACACTATGATGAAACCTTAAGTGTGTACAATAAATCTGATATATCTTGCAACCGTATCCTCTCATCTTTTAGAACAACTCCATCAGCTGCTGTGAAACATCTGCACCGGAACAATAAACAGTTTAATATATCACATAATGCAGTAATACAAAACTTTCACTCAAGTGCATCTGTTGGCAATGTGTTGTGTCTATTGAAACCAGTATAATTTCACTAAGCACCACCTAAGAGTTACACCTAACCCTTCTATTAGTCTTAAGTCGTACCCATCTATTGATGGAAGGCCGGTGATTGAAAGTAAACCAGTAAACTTTTTGAGTACATAGCACTTAATTAAATTTTTACATGCAAAATGGCCTTCATATGTAAGAACATTTGTTTAGGTATGATAGAATCAAAATGATCTAACCTCCCGCATCAGACTTTAAAATATGCAAATGATTACATAAAACTGATGCAATTTCTAGAATGCTTATGGATTACCTTGGAGAATAGCCGGAGTTGTTTGAAACTCTTGCCAGATATTATGGTAAGAAGCAAGATCATAATTCAGGAACTTTGCAGCAAGATAAGCAGCTCCAGCAGCAATGTGGTGGGGTTTAAATTGAAGCCATAATGAGCTCCTGAGCCTGCAAAACAAAAGCCAAATGTTAACAAACGCCAGTGGAAAAAAAACTTTGGAGCCAATTTTGAACCACACAACCATCATTGTTCAATGTGGAGAATAATCACACCAACCATCGGAGCAAGACTATGACCAACAGGGAATGTCGTGTACAAAACTTAGCACATATCACCACAGAAACCACACATCAACCACAAATAATACAAAAGATAATCAAAACAGTGTTTGTGAAGAAGAAATAAGACAAGCATTTTTCCTTACCAACTAATGGCACCAATCCAGGTAGAATATTTTGCAAGAATCTCTGCACCATGGCTGATAGAGTACGAAAACTATACCAAACATGTTATACCCATCTAGTGAACACATCTATTCCAGCCCAATTCTGCTGTGCTTTTAACTCCAGTAATATAGAAAAATCAAAATGAAACAAACAGAGCTAGCAGCGCAATGTGGATTTCAAAGCAAGTTTCTTCAACTCATCAGTTATCTGAAAGGGCTCATCAAAGAGACATGCCTCACTGCTCATGGAGTATGCATGCTATACCAATTATAGAGCACTAAGGCGGCAAGAGATGAAGCTATGAACAATTTCCTCAATGAAACACATGGTATGATATAGTACTGCATTATTAGCATATAGATATATTAACTCATATAAACCAATCAAAAATAGTATAGAATAATAATAGTATACATATTTTCCTTTAACAAAAAATAATAATAATAATGGACTAAAGTAAATACTTTCTTTTTTTAATAAAAAAAAAGGGGGTAAAAGATATGGTGAAGTCAAAAACACTGGTGCACAAAGAATAGATATAATTGTCCATATGGCTCATGATAGGGACAAGATACAACTATATATATGTATTGATTTTTTCCCATTATGATTTGGCCTCACAAAACCCCCAACTTGGCATGAAACTGGCCAAACTAACCAGGACAAGATAACTAACTTTTCAGCAGAATTGATCCACAAAACTTGTTTCCCTAATCATGATTTTCCTCTTCCTCACGAGACAATCATTCTTCCACAAAATAGCAGTAAGAAGGAGGTATGCCATGTTTTAAACCAGCACCAAGCAATAAATAATCCCAAGACCCATGCCGAAAAAAAGGACCAACCCTACCAATATTGCCAGTCCAAGCATATTCAGAAATATATTAAAGAACTCAGGCACAGTGCTGCACAGCCATTGAGATAAGCCCTGTCCAATCATGAATGATTTTAAGCTCTCAACTGAGTATATGCCCTTTTAGTTGAGCTTCCTACTTCCACCAAGTAATTATTCAAGTACTGATACTGATTGCTTCAAGATGTTGACACCTTAGTAAATATTGTGTCATGCATGCATCCAGCATAAGCCAAGTGCTCTAACCAATAAGGTGATTTATACTTATTGAGCATCCAACTACCTTCAATGCAATATGCAAACTATCATTCAGAGTTTCAGACAAATCTCCACTTGATTTCTATATTTCTTTGAACATCCTTGAAGGACCGGGAAACCTTCATCTTTGCACTTTCTTCAATATAGTAGCTAATAATGTTGCCTTCTTAGAATAAGTATTTAGCAGTTATATATAGACAAAAATATATTTTAACTACCCCCATAAATCACTGTTGCAACTGTCTAAAGATAAAATGATGATAGGACATATCCTAAAAGGAAACAACGAAAGTGAGTTTAATACACAAACTATTGGCTTAAGATAACCTAATACAACCAATCATTCTCGGGCTAGAAACAAAGACAGCTAAACACTAGGATTTTACACAGAAGACACCTCTCAATTCAAGGATTGGAGCCCCCTCAGAAATAAGAGTGGAAATCTATGCCAGACTCTCTATGTTCTATTGACCTATACCCATGAGACAAGGAGTATTGTCTTTCTGTAGATAACAGAAAGAAGGGTAAAATCTAAGTCAAGTCACTGAGTTCTTTAATACTTACAGTGTATATCAGTTAATTTTTTGCATGAAACCAACCTAAATGACTAGTACTATAAGCTAGTAGCTAAATTTGACATCACTGAGAACATGGAGCCTGGATGGAGGATACACGTACAACTGAGGTCATAAATCTTCCCGTTTTTACAAAATTTCAAAATTTTTAAAGGAGGTTTCAAAATAATACTGTAAACCCTTCCTTTGAAAACCATTTTAAAACTAGAAACATAGTCAAAACAAAATTAGAATTTTGACAAAACCGAAAACTTCCATTCTTGAGGTGAAAAAGGTAGAAAGATGATAACCTATAAGGATTTAACTTGGAAAATAGTCACGAGATCCATTTATATTTTTATGGTATCCCTTTCTAAAAGACAAGAGGAGGAAAGAACCCCTCTTCACACAAACATATTGACCCTTCCAAGTCAATTATTTTCCTCCAGATCAGTGTGGAATGCACAAAACGTTGGAGGCAGC
Organism: Corchorus olitorius; assembly: GCA_001974825.2. Classification (NCBI taxonomy): domain Eukaryota; kingdom Viridiplantae; phylum Streptophyta; class Magnoliopsida; order Malvales; family Malvaceae; genus Corchorus; species Corchorus olitorius. The sequence goes on from AWUE01012646.1 coordinate 38,119, forward strand.
CAGAAATTTCACAAACTCAGTTTATGGATGGACTCCAGAGGACTGATTCCAGATAAACTGAAACTCAAAAAGATATGGGTTAAAGTAAAATAACAGTATTAGCTTTTCTGTAGGTTCTATGGCTTTCATAGCCAAGACCAAGTCGGGCTATAATAATAGGTAAGAGAACCAAAACTATCAGCAGTTCAACGTCAGATGTAAAATAAAACTTTCCATGAACAGCACATCAATCCAGCAGCTAACAATATCATACAGGCGAGCACGCTAATCTTGTAAAGACCCTGCAATTATATGCCATGCCAAAAAATCAATATGCCATAACTGAATAACCACGTAGAACAGCTGGGCTAAATAATAAAATTATGGACACAAGCACACATTTTTGGATGAGATGAAGAAGATAACCTGCATGACCTTCACACCTTGACTCATATTTTCAATCCACTCATATGGACTCCATGGGACACACCCCACATAAAATCTATTTAGAGTTGAAACCCATTAAATCTGGCTGGTTGGTGGGATTGGAACACACATACTCCCAAGTGTATAACACAGCTACTCAATCATAGCACAAGAACACATCCCAATTTATTTAACATTACTTTTAGACTACTTTGGAGTAATACAAACATCACAACAGAATAATTAAAACCAACACTGTACCTGAAAAACGAAAGATCATATCATCGTATATGTAACAAAGCTATTGTGTATGGCATCAAGGTGAGGTTCACAATGCAACATTCAGTTTTACTTCTAAATTAACTGAACTAATCCTTACAAACGTATAGCACCTGTAAAATTAACTTCAATTAAGAAATAATCGCTAAAGCTGCAGCATTAAAGATAATCTTACCCTTCACTGACCAAGTTTAACGCCAGGTTCACCAAGACAGTTTGTGAAAGGCCTAATTTGTTAAGAATTGATGTAAGAGGATCATAAGGATGCTGGACGTTGAGTTCAAAATTTAAGGTAGTCAGTATCATTTGCTCCGCCTCAATCACACGTTCCCGATACTGCTCAAACCAATCCTGTTCAACAGACAACTCAATTAATGACAGCATAATAAACCAGTATGGCAATCTATTTACCCTGTTCCCAGGTAGCAAACAGTAAACTCTTTTATATAAGCCAAAAGATTTACAATATTTTGAAGGTGCCTATAGTGTTTTGAACAGAAAGCTTTAGTGCTTAGGATCCAAGAACAGACATGACTAAATCGGCTTTTAACTGCAACACACTAGTTTTTATTCCCAATTTGCTTTGCTACCAAATACTAACATTCAGTATTCATCCTCGGCAAAATGCTTTCTATAGGTAACAGCATGCAAAGGCATAAATAGACTTCATATTATTCACAATTATGTTAAAATATTTTCACCCCTTTATGTTTCATTGCAAGAAAAGATTGGAAGGAGTTTAAAAGGTACTCACAACAGGGAGGATATAGGACAAGAATGCAATATTCTGCTTATGGAATATCTCAGAAGATGTTCTCAAAACATTGTTCAAAGGCCGCGGTGTCTCCTCGCTTTTTGCAGCAAGAAAAAGGGCAGCAGTAGCAATCAACTGCAAAAGAGCCAAAATGATAATGAACACTTTTATTACAAGCCAACTAGCATATACAAATTTTCTTACATGTGTGTGAACATAAAGTGGAAATGTGTATTAAATGCATAAATGAATAAAAAATATAATGAATTGCTTAAGCTGAAACTCACAAATCTATCGTGGCAAGCATGTGATCTTCGAACAAAAAACCGATGGCACAGAACCATGGCAGTTCCAATAGTAGTTTGTGGCCTGCAAGACATAATATGGATTTCTTAAATCAGAAAAAGGCACAACGATTTATTGATAGACACTACAAACACAAAAAGGTAGAGGAAATAGCACAACTAAGGGGCATTTTCAAGATTGTGTGCTTACAAATCGAGCTGCAAACCAAGATTCTGAAGGAATGCACAATAAGAGTAGCGCAGATGCGTTTCACGTAAAGCATCAATACCATCTCTTCTTGAAGGTGAATATCTCTCAATCTCGTCCCTCGACATAAATACAGGGTCATCGTCCTCCAATTGTGACCGATCACGTTTACTGCTGACAGATGTAGAGGTTTCAGCATTTGATCTTATATGAGGTACGAGATTACTGGAGTCTGAGGGAGCAGCCATGTAATGCATGTTAGCTGGCGGATAGTGTCTCCCACTATCTCCCCAAGTAGCAGCTGAAAACTTTCGTCTTTTCAAAGAAGGAGCCGAATTGGGCTGCACATTATGGTAACCTCTATTATTATGCTCTCCAAACTGGCCCATGAATTCATAGGAGTGGTTCACGTTTCGGTTAGGATTGCAATTCCAATTCCAGTTCCTGTTCCTGTAGTTGTTGGAACTATTATTGTTATAGTTATTTCTATTTAAAGGGTAGCGGTAATCATCCTGAAAAGTCCCCCCTTGCGGACGACAATTCCTTGCAAAAGACATTGCTCTTTATTTCTTTTAAGAAAGAAACCTGCCAAAAAAAAAGGGCTAGAGATTCAGGTGACTGAAAATGAAATTGCTATAAAATATCTTTCTTGGTAAGCTGAATAGATAAAAATAATACTCTTCCAACAATCTAAAAGATAAAACTATGGTTCTAATCTTCCTGCTTTTACTAAATGTTAACCCAGATATAAAAAGCTAGAATCTTTAGCCTCAAAAAGATTTATAACACAAAAGGTTAGTATATTTATCAGTCAATTTGACATATTCCAGCTAACTCATTCCTCAGATGTTTGATTTTCCTACATTTCTCTCTAACGATCCCCTAATTATTATGTTAATTAGCTCTCCTGCTAAAAGCACAGCCTAATTTGAAATCAACTTAAGGAACAAAAAGGCATACTTTAATCCGCAATTCGAATTTATTAATCAGTCTATAGCTAAAATAATACAAAAACTGAATTTAAAAGAAGAAAAAAATATGCAAAAACCAGACTTAAGAAATCAAATTACAAGGGAGAGAATATTAAAATTTTCACATATTATATTAGATCAACATTTAGAAAGATAAAAGAAACCAAAAATCAACCTTTTTCATGCCGAATTGCAGATAATAGCTGATTGGCAATCAAAGAAAAAAAACGAACGATAAAATTAAAGTTGTTACCTGAATCAAAAGAGAAAAAGATCGAGAAATACGCCGTGAATTTGTATGCGATTGATGATGGGATTCAGTAAGATTAAGATCCAAGATTGAGATAAGATTAGGGTTTAGAAGAAGAAAGGGAGGGAAGGCGATGAGAGGGGTCAAAAAAGAAAGGGAGAAAAGAGAACTTAGAAAGAAAGAAGAGTCCAAACTCCAAAGATAAATTCTAAAATCCAAAGCAAATATATTTCCTTTTGCTTTTTGATGTTTCTTAGTCTTAGATTTCAATTTCTTTTTCGATTTAATAACAACAAGATAGTAGTAAAAGATAAAATTCGGTCAGGTCGGGTCAGGTACGCCTACCGAATCCGCGTGGAACATGTTTGAGAAACACACGTGTCCTTACACGCAACCGAAACCAAAATATCAGTTTGGGCCAATCGAATTTGAGTCAAGTCAATGACCCACCCATTAATGGGCCAACGAGCGAAGGCCTATTAGATTTATTTGGGCCAAAAAGGCCCAGATAAAATTAGACCAATTTGATTTTTTGTAATTACTTTTGAGCAATCTCAAATCCTCCCACAATTTTCATTTTCTCTTACTATGTTTGCTTGATGATTGTAAAATAACGGCTGATATTGATGTCTGTTGAATTGAGTACAAGAAATTCGATGTTCCTTAAATATAATCATGGAATGATTTTTATAAATAAAAAATCCAAGCACTATTAAGGGGCGTTTGGGTTGGGGTGATCTTTGATCACCTGTGGTGATCTTGGCAGATGATCTCAAATCACCCCGTTTGGTTACATTTTTCAGTTTGATGTGGTAATCCGGATTACCCCTTGATCACCTCTCCAAGGGTGATCTGGATTACCACCATAAACCCATGTAATCTTTGATCACCGGTGATATGCATCACTGGTGATCTTAGATTACTAGTGATCTGGGGGGTGATCCTAACCAAACGCCTAGAGTTTTCTTCTTCTCAAGGTTTGATGCAATTCAAATCTAAATTAATTAGGATGTATAGTACATAACCTTCATAAATTAATACTCGATGAATTAATAATCTCTTTAAAATAATATTTTACTCTGATCCCAATTTGGGCCAATTATAAAAATGAGTAATTTCAATAAAATAATAATATAATAATTTTTATAGAAACCCTTATATACATATATAGTCTCATCAATATTATTATAAATTAATAATCTTCTAAAATTTACATATATAACTAAGACAATTTAGTAAAATAGGTATATATTGTTGTTTGTTTTTTTCATGAATTATAAATCTAATTGGATTATACGTTTGTTTATATTTTTTTTTGTTCAAAGAGTTTGTTTATATTATATATAGTAGTTTCCTTCGTCATTATACGTTGAATATATACCTAGTTTTTGTATAATGAACGTAACTATATATAAGTGACTAATATTTAATTTCATTTAATTAGTCAATAGTTTGAACACTCAAAACAATTAATACATATGCATGTATATTAGTTATATTTATATAATCAAATTTATATTATGAAATAAAAAATACTCTTAAAATTAATATTTTATTAATTTATTGATTAATTAATAACTCTTTAAATTACATGGTCCCAAGATTATTAATTTGCAGAGGTTTTACTGTGATATGATTATTGGAATATATATCACACTAAGGATCAATACAAGAGGAAAAAAAATGGATCGAAATCAGCTAGAAATAAAGAATAGGAAAAAAAAAATCAAAGTGAATTAAGTATGCTAATGATCATTTGCTTAGTTGTTTCAAAGTGCTTTAGGGGTCGGTTTTGAGATACTGAAATAAAGTTGAGATGATGGAGATCTCCTCCAATCCAACTCTCCCAAACCCACAGCAAAAAGGTTGATTATGGTTTTAAAATATTGAAGAGTGGGCATAAATTAAAGAACGATCACCCCTTCATAATTCATCCAAATGCTTTTACACTTGTAATGTGTTGGTCCATATATAGCAATTAGCGATAGGCCACCAACTCAAAATCTTTAAACTCTCCATTAATATTCAAAAGCTTCTCTTCTAATCTTTGCTTTACCAAATCCTTAATCTTGTTTCACTTTTCTCTCTTACGATGTTAATTAACAGCTTCCCGATGTCTAGAACTCCTCTAATTAAGTTTTGTTGAGTACAAGGTTTTTGCCATGCTTCATACTTTCGGTTCCCCTACATTAGCAAATATGGTTTTGCTATTCTCAAGACTCATGTTAGCCTTATATTATCTAACTTTTGGTTTTCATTTAGAATATACAATCTTTTCTTACTATTTCAATATTCGAACCTGAAACTACAATCAAGTTATAACGATTGGAGTAATTACCTTAAACTCTAATTACTATATTGTTGACACGTCGATAAATATAGCTATAAACCATGTTTTGGAAGATGTAATACTTCTAATATCGATGCTTCTTAATTAATTAATTAATTATCAATCACACATATATAAATATAGTTACTTAAGGTTCCTTATAGGATTGCGTAATTTAGTTTTTTATTAACGTATTAGTATTAGTGATAATAAAAATCGTTATTAAAAAATATACTATGTTGTACGAAATGTCTTTCTTTTATGCACATATATATGTATATATCT
>AWUE01012647.1:0-44356 GCA_001974825.2 Corchorus olitorius
ACGATAAAATTAAAGTTGTTACCTGAATCAAAAGAGAAAAAGATCGAGAAATACGCCGTGAATTTGTATGCGATTGGAGATGGGATTCAGTAAGATTAAGATCCAAGATTGAGATAAGATTAGGGTTTAGAAGAAGAAAGGGAGGGAAGGCGATGAGAGGGGTCAAAAAAGAAAGGGAGAAAAGAGAACTTAGAAAGAAAGAAGAGTCCAAACTCCAAAGATAAATTCTAAAATCCAAAGCAAATATATTTCCTTTTGCTTTTTGATGTTTCTTAGTCTTAGATTTCAATTTCTTTTTCGATTTAATAACACAAGATAGTAGTAAAAGATAAAATTCGGTCAGGTCGGGTCAGGTACGCCTACCGAATCCGCGTGGAACATGTTTAAGAAACACACGTGTCCTTACACGCAACCGAAACCAAAATATCAGTTTGGGCCAATCGAATTTGAGTCAAGTCAATGACCCACCCATTAATGGGCCAACGAGCGAAGGCCTATTAGATTTATTTGGGCCAAAAAGGCCCAAATAGAATTAGACCAATTTGATTTTTTGTAATTACTTTTGAGCAATCTCAAATCCTCCCACAATTCCAATTTTCTCTTACTATGTTTGCTTGATGATTGTAAAATAACGGCTGATATTGATGTCTGTTGAATTGACTAGAAGAAATTCGATGTTCCTTAAATATAATCATGGAATGATTTTTATAAATAAAAAATCCAAGCATTATTAGAGTTTTCTTCTGCTCAAGGTTTGATGCAATTCAAATCTAAATTAATTAGGATGTATAGTACATAACTTTCATAAATTAATACTCGATGAATTAATAATCTCTCTAAAATAATATTTTACTCCGATCCCAATTTGGGCCAATTATAAAAATGAGTAATTTCAATAAAATAATAATATAATAATTTTTATAGAAACCCTTATGTACATATATAGTCTCATCAATATTATTATAAATTAATAATCCTCTAAAATTTACATATATAACTAAGACAATTTAGTAAAATAGGTATATATTGTTGTTTGGTTTTTTCATGAATTATAAATCTAACTGGATTATACGTTTGTTTATATTTTTTTTTGTTCAAAGAGTTTGTTTATATTATATATAGTAGTTTCCTTCGTCATTATACGTTGAATATATACCTAGTTTTTGTATAATGAACGTAACTATATATAAGTGACTAATATTTAATTTCATTTAATTAGTCAATAGTTTGAACACTCAAAACAATTAATACATATGCATGTATATTAGTTATGTTTATATAATCAAATTTATATTATGGAATAAAAAAATACTCTTAAAATTAATATTTTATTAATTTATTGATTAATTAATAACTCTTTAAATTAATAATTTTTCATGGTCCCAAGATTATTGATTTGTAGAGGTTTTACTGTGATATGATTATTGGAATATCACACTAAGGATCAATACAAGAGGAAAAAAAATGGATGGAAATCTGCTAAAAATAAAGAATAGGAAAAAAAAAACAAAGTGAATTAAGTATGCTAATGATCATTTGCTTAGTTGTTTCAAAGTGCTTTAGGGGTCGGTTTTGAGATACTGAAATAAAGTTGAGATGATGGAGATCTCCTCCAATCCAACTCTCCCAAACCCACAGCAAAAAGGTTGATTATGGTTTTAAAATATTGAAGAGTGGGCATAAATTAAAGAACGATCACCCCTTCATAATTCATCCAAATGCTTTTACACTTGTAATGTGTTGGTCCATATATAGCAATTAGCGATAGGCCACCAACTCAAAATCTTTAAACTCTCCATTAATATTCAAAAGCTTTTCTTCTAATCTTTGCTTTACCAAATCCTTAATCTTGTTTCACTTTTCTCTCTTACGATGTTAATTAACAGCTTCCCGATGTCTAGAACTCCTCTAATTAAGTTTTGTTGAGTACAAGGTTTTTGCCATGCATGCTTCACTTTCGGTTCCCCTACATTAGCAAATATGGTTTTGGTATTCTCAAGACTCATGTTAGCCTTATATTATCTAACTTTTGGTTTTCATTTAGAATATATACAAACTTTTCTTCAAGATTCGAACTTGAAACTACAATCAAGTTATAACGATTGGAGTAATTACCTTAAACTCTAATTACTATATTGTTGACACGTCGATAAATATAGCTATAAACCATGTTTTGGAAGATGTAATTCTTCTAATATCGATGCTTCTTAATTAATTAATTAATTAATTATCAATCACACATATATAAATATAGTTAGTTAAGGTTCCTTATAGGATTGCGTAATTTAGTTTTTTATTAACGTATTAGTATTAGTGATAATAAAAATCATTATTAAAAAATATACTATGTTGTACGAAATGTCTTTCTTTTATGCACATATATATGTATATATCTATAAGTTAATGCCCATCGGAACATGTGAAGGCTTATGCCATTCAATTTTCATCATCACCCCACATCTAAGCCAAAATACTAGCAAAATCTATAAACATATACACATGCATTTACAATTTTTATTTAAGAAAAGAATAAAAGATCTAAAGATGGAACAATCTAGATAAATAAGAGTTTAAGAATGCAAGAATCAAGATATGATTATAAGGCTAACTATAACTGCTACTTTACATGCATGCTTATGCCACAACGACCAATTATACATAGGAATGTAGGCCCTTCTAATGTGCAAATTATACATATACACAATTCACACATTTTTCTTTATATATACTCTTCTTTTTGCTTTCTTCCTTACCTAATGAATTAGGGCCAATAGTCGGCCATGCAAATCTTGAATGGCAATACAAATCCTTTTTATTGATCTATTTAAATGTAAAAAGAAGAATCGAGACATTAAAAGCTACACATTCATGAGTTATATGACGAAAGTTTAAACCAGTCCCAGTATTATTAATTTCCGTAGTACCCTCTCTCTACCTAAACTAGATCCTAGCTAAATAGCTTTTAGAGATAATGAAAAAGTACCCATCGACCATTAGTCTACTAAGATCCATCTATACATTGTCAGTAGCAATCACTATTCACTACCAAATCCAAAGTTTATAGAGCTTAATTAAACAGCTGTAATTGACAGGCTAAAAAGCCAGGTTGAAAAATCAATAAACAATGACCATATGTATATATTCAGAGAAAAACAACTGTAGCCTGTATTTTCTGTACGTATAGTGTTAATTTTTATTGTATTTTTTAGATTAGTCCACTCTAATTACAGTAGTTAAGCTTTGTGGCTACACACCCCACCCTGCCTGCTTCTGCCAAACCCTAATTAGAAAAACTGAAAAATCATTTTCCGTTGGGAAAAGAAAAAATAAAAATGGGGGCAAAATTTCTAACCCCATGATCCTACCCCACATTTCACGTATAGGGCACGTGACACCTAACTGCATGCAATCACACTACACATGACTGTTTTCACTTCACACACTTTGCACACATTGAGAGAGAAGAGAAGAAGAAGAAAGAAAACCTTTTTTTTTCTTCTTTGAAATGAAAAACAAACAAATCGAAGAAAAGGAGAGAGACGTTTCAAAACTATAGCTTAGTGCTACCATGTGGCCTCTTTTTGAAGAAGAGATCCCTCTGAGCCAACCATATAACGTATTGTTCACTGAATCCTTCGACCCCAAAGTCTCAAACTCAGCCATATAATGCCAAAGAGTAGAGACCCCTTATTTAAGGCACGATAAATTGAGTTATTAATTATAATTTTTTTTAATTAAGAGTATCTCTAAGTTTATTGACTGGGATTTAAACTTTGTTTGATAAGAGAATTTCTTTTTATAGATTTTATATTTGATCCAATCATGATACCTTATAATTACTACTATCAATTTCAATGAGAATTATCATGACTAATGGTCTCTACTCTCTTCGACCCACAATTTTTTTATTTTTTATTCAAGTATATAGAAATTATTAAAACTTCTACTTTATTGAATTTTAATATGGATGATATTTTTGTACACCCAATATCCTACACTTACAAATAGAGGGAGTAGATGTAAGAAAGATTTTTCCTCATCTAAGATCTAATATGACTTAATTCCAAATTAGTCTGTCTAATATTATGATAATAGTTATTGAAAGATTTTTCCTTTATAATTTTGAAATCCACTGCGATGACTTCTAATTAGTCGAAATTTAATATAACTATTGGAAGATTTTCTCCTCATATTCAATATTCAATCTAACTCCACTTTGAATTTGAATTAGTTAATGTCTAATGTCTAATATGATTATTAGATATACTGGTTTGTACCAAACGATACGGGGTATACGTATTTCTTATAATATCAAGAGAAAATAAGGAGGCGAGTATAGTTAATGCTCCTTGAAGTCGCGTGAAGTCAAACACAACTCAAAGAGTATCGATCCATCCCTTTCTCTCTCTCTAAATCATCATAATAAGAAGTACCCAAGGCCAATCTCATATCTCTCTCTTGCATTTTGCTTCCAACTCCAAACCCAAAGCATTCCTCTCTCTGTATATATATATATATAACACTGCACTATTATAAAGTTATTTACATTTTTAAGAAGAAAGCTTTGAACATTTTCATATTCCTTTGTTTGTTGATAATGTAGCAAGCTTTTGAGAATCATGGGGAAGCGACGAGAGAAACTTTCAGCACCAAGATCTCAAACATTGCCCCCATCTCCATCCCATTCTTTTTCTTCATCATCTTCTTCCGACTTCGAGTTCACAATTTCCCTTTCCCCACGCGCCAAGTCAACTTCCAACCTATGTCCAGCCGACGAGCTTTTTTACAAAGGCCAGCTTTTGCCTCTCCACCTCTCCCCTCGCCTCTCCATGGTCCGAACCCTCCTCCTTGCCTCCTCCAGCACCTCCTCCTCCTCCGACACCTCATCCGCCACCGCCTCCCGTGACTCCACCGGCAGCTCCAACGACTCCCACTCTTCTTTCGCCAGTGACCTCGTTTTGCTCGCTGATTGTGACTCCTCCAGACCCAGCTCCGTCACCGAAGACGATGAGTTCAAACGGCTTCATAACGGCGCCGGCGCCGGCGGCCAGATCAAGAAAAACAAGTATTTCTCTCTGTCGAGATTTTCTTCCGTGTTCAAGAAGGAAAGTAGTAAGAACCGTGAGGAAAACATGGCGGCGGGTTCTTCTTCGGTTAGAAAAATGAGCACGACGGCGAAAGAGGTTATAAGGAAGTATTTTAAGAAAGTGAAGCCATTGTATGAAAAACTATCCCAAAAACAACAGCAAAAAATGGGAGGATCAATTGCGGCGGTTTCGACTCTGCAATCAGCAACTTCAGTTCCAGCTTCCTTCTCAATCAAACCAGAGAGATCTATTAAAGACATTGAAAAGATCAATACAAGGAAAGAAAGTAACAGCAACAATGGCGGATTTTCCCACTCTTTCTCGGGAAACTTAAGGTACCCAAGAAGAAGAAGCTGCGTTTCAAGCTGCCCATCATCGATGCGGTCGTCACCAAGCCACTCTGGAGTTCTTTCTAAAAATGGGTTCCCAACAACCATGAATACGGGTCGGGTCGCGGGTGGCATGCACTTCTCGGATACTTCATCAATGGAAGAACTTCAAAGTGCAATTCAAGGTGCCATTGCTCATTGCAAAAATTCTTTGCTTCAAACCAAACCTTCTGTAGTAAGTAACGAAATTTAATTAACTCTCCCCAAAAAAAAAAGGGTTTCTTACGAGATTACTAAATTCTCAAATTTTCAATATATTATATATATATAATCTCGTAAGATATATATAAAAATAACATGACTCAGTAAAGAAATATGAGTACTAACTAGGGTTTCTTCTTCTTCTTCTTTTTCTTAATCTCACTTTTCTGGATTTATCTCTTTGTTTGTTCCCATGATCTTGAGCATCTTTCTCTTTTTTTTTTATATTGGATGTATGAATGAGAGAGACGAACGTGAGGTAAATGTTTGCATGGTGAAATTATTGTGTAACGTTTTTTTTTTCTTTCTCCTTTCTTTTTGTAACATCCATTTGGATTTGCTATTAACTTGGCACGAAATTTTAGGTAGCTCTGGCATCTGGGAATTTTTAATTGAAATATTTTGGCTAGCTTGTGATTTGATTTTCGTTTTCGTTTTGATAGTAACGAACAAAAATCTATATGATGAATCGTGGGGTGACTGAGTAGCCATTAAACGTTTACGCTCCAATTTTTGTCTATTTTCGGCGGTCCGTTTTGTAACGTAAAATTATGAATCTCGTTAAGGCATCTTTTGTTTTTTCCTTGGACACCAAACCAAAATTATTGTTAGTAATAAAAATTTCGTCAGCATGAAACCAGGCTTTTTTGCGGCTGCCACAACATGCTGCCATTGCCCTTTTTCTCTCTTTTGGTAAATAAAAGAAGTTTAGTATAGGTCATAGGTGCAATATATATCTTATTTCATATATATATATATATATATATATGTACCTAAGGGTGAGTCGTCTATTTAATGGGCATTTACAGATTTCGCCCGTGAATAGGGTTATAATTCACCTTTTAAAAAGGGTTTAATATCTTCGAGATAATTTTGAGCTTACAAATTACATACTAATAAGAGTTTTGTGAGGCTCGAAACTTTCAACAGTTACAAATCTAAATGTTGTTATTTCTTTTAGTGATCTACAATAGAAAAATAGGCTAATTGCTCAAATAAGGGCCTAAAGTTTATCAAAATGCTCAAATAAGGATCAGATCTTTTAATTTAACCAAATTTGGGTCTAACGTTTGCCATATACTCAAATAAGGACCCGATCTTTTAAATAGGCCAAATAAGGGCTTAACATTATCAAAAATGCTCAAATAAGAACCTGACGTCAAAAATTCTCACGCATTATCCAAACTTACGTCATGCCCTTATTTGAGCATTTTGATAACGTTAGGCCCTTATTTGGCCAAATTAAAAGATCGGGCCCTTATTTGAGCATTTTCGATAATATTAGGCCCTTATTTAGCCAAATTAAAAGATCAGTCCCTCATTTGAGTATTTTGGCTTTGAAACTATCTAAAAAAAAGAAATATTGAAATTATCCCAAAAAAATTATAGCATTAAAATGGGACTTTTCTACAATTTGAAAGGTTAGGTTTTGACGTTTTATTCCCTAGATAGGCTTTTTAGGAAAAATTAAAATTATTACCCCTTCCTTGGTTGTTGCAGTTAATTTGACTTTTGGTAGCTGTTGTTTTAAACTGAAAAAATGTGAATAAATAAATAATGCAATGTGTTTAAAGTTTGGTGGGAATAATGAGAGAGGGGCGGAGGGGAAGCATGTGAGGAAGAGTAAATGAAGCTTCAGCTATGCTCTCCTATATATACGAATCTCTCTCTGATAGAGATTAGACGGTGCCATATATTTATTGCTTCCATTGCATGTATAATAGTATATGAGTAGCAATGAAGTTTCTCTTTTTGGAATTTTCAAATTTAAATTTGAATACTACTCCTATTTCTTTTATAAGTTCAATGTTCAGCAGCTTGTCGACAAGTTAGTCTCATAATAATCCAAAATTTTTGCCTATTTCATCCTCAGTGAGCTGTATCATTCATTAATTAGTCGGTGAAGCTATTTTCTTCATTCTTCTTTTTCCATATAAAGGAAAGAAACATGTTTTTAGAGAAATACTTTTTGAAGGACAATATTAGAGAAATATTGATTTGTTTAGTTTAAATATTATGATTGTAATTGTGTTGTCTCTTAAAAATTACTATCATGGATATCATTGCTCAAGAAAATTATGTAAATTACAACTAATTGAACTGATTTTCTAAATGTTAACCCTCAATTGATCATATTGAAAAGCTATATACTTCAAAATTGAGTCATGCATCTTACAAATGTCTATTAGCCTACAATATTATATTTTACATCGAGTCCCAATTAATATAGAGTCAAGTCGCATAAAACTTCAAATGAAAGAAAATTTTGACAATGGGAGTTGACACAAGTGGCTATATTTCAGATTTTTTGTGCATCCCATCTCCTGTTGACTGCAATATTTTATTTGATAGGCGATTTATAAATTCCCAAAACCTGGAGGTGAAAGTAATTGGCCTTGTCCTTGGAGATGGGTTAGCCACCCCATTTAAGCTACATCAAATTCATATTTCCACTCAATCTAGTAAGTATTGATAGCATTTTTAGAATGCTTCGAACACCATCCATCTTTCTTCTTAACATATATACTTATGAAACTGACCTCTCTTCATTGAAATCAAGAAAAGAAAATGACTTGACAAAACAAGTGCAAAATTTGGATATAAACTATACAATTACTACTATAAAATGAAATAAAAATAAGAAGGGCCGGGGTAAGTAAAATCATAATGTCGCGTAAGAGTACAAATACGGCAACGTTCATTTATAATTTTGACCGATAAGATTAAATCAGAACCGTAGATTTTGGGTAAAGTATTTGTCGGTTACTGTATGTTTGCTTCTGTTCTGTCGGAGAGGGGGCTCAAGGGTCAAGAAAACAAAAATGGGGATGGAAATGGACCAATCATCACCCTCTGATGTCGAGATTTTTTGGAATCTAATTCAACTCTGGTTTCCTAAAAGGGAGGTCCCACAGATGTTTGAGTGGGACCTGATATAGGATATCCTGACCACCTGATGAAAATGGCAGCAATTAATAACTTGTGGCCATAATTTTCAGTACATGTTAGTACTCTTCGTAAGCAGGCCCCCAATCCAACCCCCAAATTGGGTCCCCTATCCGCTTTGGATTAGTTAACTTTGCTCCTACAAATATAAACAATTGGGATGTTTGGGCTTTAATAAACAAATATAAGTAACTTTCTTCAAAAGAAAACACAAAATTACTAACTTGTAACCTAGGTTAATGGGTTTATTTAAGGAAGTGAGGAGCTTTGAGATCTTCTTTATTAGAGTATATTTCAACTTCTAACTATCTCAATTTATAGTGAAAACTCCATTATAATTGCCAAAAAAAATCATGTTAATAAATTTAATCAAAATGATAAATTTGAATTTGTAATGGACGATGATTTGAATATCAATAAATTTTATTGAGAGACGATATGTAAATCTAAAAAACCCCATAAATGAGACATATAATTAGATTTTACAAAACCTGGCGACTTGCTATATTTGAAGATTGGATTACTATCTACTAAGTATATTCCTAAACTTTTTCTTTCTTCAAAATAACTACTCAACCCTCCTGATCATATAAGTAACATCTTGTTATCATAAATTTGAATATAAAAGTAAGATTTAAAATATGGTATAAGATCCTACTCAAAAACTAAAAATTTATATGCATCTCCCAACTTTAGAGATTTTTTTTTGAAATAAACTTTAGAGATAAACATTGACAATTACTTCAGATAATATTAAATCAAATGTACCCCAAAAGCCAAACAATTCAATGGCATTTTCTTTTATCAAACTATATTAAAGAAGTATTTGTTCACTTTGCATAACAACAATATCTCACATTTATTTCCTTAAAAAAAAAATATCTCACATTTATTATTTTGCAATAGAATTGACATACCTCACATCTATAATTCTACTATATAATAATGAATTTAAATTACTACATGTGAAATTCATGGGGGAAAATAAAAGGAATAAAACTCCCCTATCTAGCTCTAGCTATAGCTAGGTGGGACTTGGGAGGAGATTGGGTTGCATTCGCATTTTATAATTAGAGAAAAGAGTCATTTCTAGATCATCTCTCATTGGAAACCGATTTAACAAATTAAAATGAAAGGTTACATCAAAAAATATTTGGAACTAATTCCTAGTTGTCAAGAAGAAGATCCTAGATGACATTCAAAGACAGACAAGTCACATGCCCATCATATTCACAGTATACATCTTCGTCAAACCAAAAAAACAAATTGAAAATTGTTTGATCTTTTGGTTTTCTCTTCTGATTGTTTTTAATTCCTTCCACAAGCTTTAAGCCATGGTATATAAATCTGGGAAGCATACTAATAATAGCCTCATGTCACATGCACCAATCGGGTTAAACTTAAACATGTGTCCCCCCTTACTTATTTAAGATATCTATCTATTTGGTTAGTTTGGAAGCAAAGTTTCCACATATATTTTCAATCTTTTCTTGCTTAGATGTGGGGATTCATTGATTTGATTTTTTGCCCTTTGATATTTTCATATTATCTAGTCTGGCTGAAAACCCTTTAATATTCTTAATATAATTGTTCATCAATTATATCATACTACTAATTAAAGAAAACCAATATATTGTCTAAAGAATATTTATCAATGCTTATTGGGTCAAATAATATACTTTATACCTTTAAAGTAATATTGTCTCAGCTTCGAATTTGATGCTTGTGAATTGAGAAATTAATAGACACTAAAAGAGTTTCTCCTATTTAGAGTCCGATGCGATTCAACTTCAAATTAATCGAAACAGCTAACTCCATGTGACTAAAAGAAATAGCCTATTGCTTGGAAAAGAAAAGTTTTGAAGAGCATTTTGAAATGTAAATCAAACTTATAATGATGAATACAGTGCCATGCATTAATACATGAAACTTTGCCCAAATCAAAGCCGACCTTATCATAAATAAGTTTAAGTACTCAATAAGTTGCGTATTTTTTTAATGATTTTTGCAACATTATTGTTTGATTTATTGTTGGTAAAAATAAGAGTAAAAATTGGGAACTATAGAAAAGGCAATTAGGCCTACTATGATTGATTATCATGGTATACTCTTAACAACCAAACAATAAAAATGATGGGGTGATCAAACATTTACTTTGATGCCGGGCTAAAGTTCTACAAATCTGGTAGAAATATGCAGCCAATGCCATAAAAAACGATATAATATTTTTTAATTCAGAAATTATTTCAGGACCCATTGTCTAAAGATGTTTTACTGTCTCTAATTTTATACAATCGATCATACTATTGATTTAATCCCTGTATATGTATAGGCTAACATATCAGATTAAAAAATGAAGAAAAAATAGGGAATTGACGGCTAAAGTAATAGATGAATGTTCAAAGTTGAAACATCAACAACAATATAATAAATTTCTAAATTAATTGCATATTATAATAATAATATATGCAAAATTACTAACTTTTATATCAAAGTACAACATACATAGCTACTGCATATTGGACGCTACAACTTTTGACATCTTGAGTAGCTAGGAAGGATAAGCTTTTTACACTTCTTTATCCATCCATTTACTTGTGGTACTATTTTTTATGTGTTTTAATTATTTATTTATTTCTTTTTTTTTATCAAATTATTTAGTTATTTCAACCAAATTATTTTAGAGTATATGTATAAATAAATATAATTAACGGGAGAAATTTGAAAGAAAGTTTTGTTGGAATAGTTGTAACGGTTAAAAAGTTAAAATGGTTGAAGTTCACACGTGAGTTTCATAATATCATGTTAAAAAAAGCAAAGGATTGATGGTTTTTTTACATGTATATGTGGACAGCTTTAAAGGGACTTATAGGCAGATAAGGTCGGGTTGCTCTCTCTAATAAATTGTATCAAAGTTAGGTTTGACTCGAGTTCAAAAAGTATATCGAAATTAGGATTAAAAGTTCGATGAAATGCTCAAATTAGACGCAACACAATTCTTTTTTCAATCCAAGAATTGAGTTACAACCTAATTAAACTTTAAGATATTAATTTATTATAAAAAAATTAAAAATAAGGATTGAGTTACATAAAAATAATTATCTGGCCAAAAAGAAAACATAAAAATAATTAAAAATAAATAAATAAAGTTTGGGTTAGAGCCCAACCTGACATAGCTGAAGATTTGACTAACTATCGTTGGAATCAGGCCCGGCATTGAAACCTCGGAGCCCAACCCAAAATCTCTAAAATATAAAATTGTCTAGATTTGAGCAACTTGGTTGGGTTCGATTTTTTGTTTGTCTCGGCCACAATGTTTTATTTTAGGTAAACGCGATATCTAACCTACTTCAGTCCTTTTCGGCCAAGTGCAAACTCAAGAAAACAGCCTTCGGCCTCCATGAATGGGCCTTCTTTCTACTATAAAGCCATGAAAATCGACCGTTTAAGCCATGATGAGCCCAGAATTCGTCCGTACGGTAGCAAACCGTTACGCTTCCCAACTGAAACTATGTTGTCCCCCAAATCCTGCCTCTTTCTCCTTAGCCAAAACCATCCATGCTCACATGGTTACCTTCGGGTTCCGCCCTCGTGGCCAAATTCTCAACCGCCTGCTCGACGTCTACTCCAAATCATCGAAAATCATCTACGCACGGAAGCTGTTTGATAGAAGTCCAGAACCAGATATATTTTCAAGAACCTCTATGGTTTTAGCTTATTCTTTGTCCGGAAACATTAAAAAAGCGCGGGAATTGTTTGAAGGAACGCCTTTGAGTATCCGGGACAGTGTTTTTTACAACGCAATGATCACGGGGTTTTCACGTAATGAAGATGGCCTCGCTTGTTTTAGACTCTTTCGTCAGATGTTACGTGATGAATTCAGACCTAATAATTTTACTTTCACGAGTGTTTTGGGTGGATTGGCGCTTGTTGTTGATCGAGAAATGCAGTGTAGGCAAATGCATTGCGCGGTTTTGAAGTCAGGGACAGGATTTGTTACTTCGGTTTTGAATGCTCTTGTCTCTGTTTATGTTAACTGTGGGTTGATGTTTGAAGCTAGGAAGCTGTTCGATGAGATAAATCAGAAAGATGAGTTGTCTTGGACAACGATGGTTACGGGGTATGTGAAAAATGATGAACTTGATGCAGCTAGGGAGTTAGTTGATGGGATGACTGAAAAGTTGAGTGTTACTTGGAATGCAATGATTTCAGGGTATGTGCATAAAGGACGTTATGAAGAAGCCTTAGATATGTTTAGGAAGATGTATTCTATGGGAATTAAAATGGATGAATTCACATATACTAGCATTATTAGTTGTTGCACTCATGCTGGATTGTTTCAGCTTGGGAAGCAAGTGCATGGTTATGTTTTAAGGACAGAGGGCAAGCCTACACCTGAATTTTCATTGCCTGTGAATAATGCATTGGTTACGTTATATTGGAAATGTGATAAAGTGGATTGGGCACGTGAGGTTTTTAATAACATGCCAGTAAGAGACATTGTTTCATGGAATGCAATCTTATCAGGATATGTGAACGCAGGCCGTATTAATGAAGGCAGGTCCTTTTTTATGGAGATGCCAGAGAAGAATCATTTAACATGGAATGTAATGATATCAGGATTGGCACAAAATGGGTTTGGAGAAGAGGGTTTGAAGCTGTTTAACCAGATGAAATCAGAGGGTTTTGAGCCATGTGATTATGCATTTGCAGGAGCAATCACTTCTAGTTCCATTTTAGGATCACTAGAGAATGGGCGACAACTCCATGCTCAAGTTGTCCATGTGGGATTTGATTCAAGCCTCTCAGTTGGAAATGCATTAATTACAATGTATGCAAGATGTGGTGTTGTGGAGGCTGCCAATGCGCTATTCCTTACGATGCCTTGTGTGGATTCAGTGTCTTGGAATGCCATGATTGCAGCTCTGGGGCAGCATGGACATGGTCTTCAAGCATTAGAACTCTTTGAGAAGATGTTGAAGGAAGACTTGTTACCTGATCGGATTACTTTTCTCACGGTTCTATCAGCTTGTAGCCATGCAGGTTTAGTTAAAGAAGGGCAGTATTATTTCAATTCGATGCATAGACTTTACGGGATAACCCCAGGTGAAGATCATTATGCACGTCTTGTTGATTTGCTGTCTCGAGCTGGAAAATTCTCAGAGGCAAAGGATGTTATCACATCAATGCCTTTTGAGCCAGGTGCACAAGTTTGGGAGGCTCTTCTTGCTGGTTGTCGGACTCATGGAAACATAGATTTTGGGGTTCAAGCTGCAGAACGGCTCATTGAGCTGATGCCACAACATGATGGAAGCTATGTGATTTTGTCTAATATGTATGCTACTGCTGGACGGTGGGATGATATGGCAAAAACACGGAAATTAATGAGAGACAGAGGAGTACGTAAGGATCCTGGGCGTAGTTGGGTGGAGGTAGAAAACAAAGTCCATGTGTTCTTGGTTGATGACACGGCACACCCTGAGGTGCAAGCAGTTTACAGTTATCTTAGTCAATTGGTGCAGGAGATGAAAAAATTAGGTTATGTTCCAGACACAAAGTTTGTGCTCCATGATATGGAGTTTGACCAGAAGGAACGCATTTTGTCTGCTCATAGCGAGAAGCTTGCGGTAGCTTTTGCTCTCATGAAGCTTCCTCGTGGAGCCACAGTCAGGGTTTTCAAGAACCTCAGAATTTGTGGAGACTGCCACAATGCATTCAAGTTTATGTCGAAAGTGGTGGGAAGGGAGATTGTTGTACGGGATGCAAAGAGGTTTCATCATTTTAGAGACTGTGAGTGCTCTTGTGGGGATTACTGGTAGGCAGAGTTTTCTCGAAATCTGATATTGGTGTACTGACCATGCCAGTAATGCTTTCTTACACAGTTACACTACATAACTGACTCGAATTTTGAATTATTCACAAAACAATTTTTGCCAGTTTGTGGAAGTGAGCTTAAGCATCAGAATGGACAACTTCTTTTCTAAGTTTTTTGTCGGTGGCATTCAACTGATATGCAAATATCTTTGTTTAGTAGTATAGATGCTAAGTTTGTGCTCTTGGACAATAATGGGGCTAGCTCATAGCTCCATTATCTATCAAGATTTTCCTTTTGTACTTTTTATATAAATTCAGATTCATTCACAGGGCAACGATATATGATAGGATGGCCGATGGCAGATGGCTATGGGGCACACCCACATCTCATTTGAAGATTTTTCAATCTAGTTGGCATTCATCTGTGTTTGTATTTCATTTTGATCTAAATCATACTATTTCAGACACATTTGAGTATCGTACGCAACAAACCTTTATATGGTTTTGAGTTTTGACACAGATTTTCAGAATTCTCCATACAATTCAGAGGAAGGCATATGGTCTACTTGTTTGTTTCGAACACATACCGCATATTAATGCAAGGATTTGTTAAGAACCCTACAAGATTGTTACTCATCAAAGGGAAACACTAAATTGTTGGAGCAATCACAACCACATTAGATATGAGAAAACAAGGAACAGAAAATCAAACTGCCAAACAACTACAAGAAGAAACTCAACCAGGCTGGCAGCTGAAAACGATAGGACGACCCCTGCATTTCTGATAATCAGATTATTCTTGTAAATTTAAAAAAAAAAAAAAATTGCTCTGTCCAACAATTCGAGCTTTCCTGCATTTCCCCCCCTAGTTTCTTTCAATTATTGTACAGATTTGTTACATATTTACTGCATGTTAATTTCATTTGTATCGGAGCTCCCTAAATCATTGTTTTTCTAAGTTTTGAGAGTCAAATTCGAAGTAGATGTGGGTGAATAATAAAACAGAAAAAAGAATGGAAGCAGAGAGCATATGAGATGATGGAAATGGGGCAGCAAAGGCTCTATGATTATGCTGGCAATCATTTTCCTGCTTGACCAAAATTCTACCAATTGACTCGAAAAGGTTCAAATGAATGGAAATGAGTTGCTACAAGTTAAGTTACTTGAGGTTTTAGTTTGTCTAAAGTTGGTTTTCTACTGTCTATTTTTTGATGGTCTGAAGATGTTTTTTTGTTGTCCTTGAGATTTTTCAAATATCAGATGAAGACAATGCACAAACTTTGCATCAAAGCACATAATGTTGTCTTCGGCTTGTGATTTGCACTAGCTTCGTGTTGCGGCTGTTGACTCATGCCCTAAGGCTAAATTCTCACTAGGCTTTCATGTTCATCCGAGATAAAATAATAATGCTTTTTCTTAACTCAATTGTTTTGTATTTTAAACTTTTCAAAATGAAAATCTTACATTCAATTTCAATGCCAACAATTGGAAATTCATACACTTAAACGAAAGATTGGGGTTGTTTACCAACAAGTAATCGATCAAAGTGGTAAGTAACTTCTACTTCAACATGCGAAGACACAAATTCGTGTTTGATCTTTTAGAAGTGCATTTGTTGACTTGTTAAGCTTCCTACCAAAAGGGATTAATATTGAATTTGAATCAATAAAATCTAGGACACCCTTCGGTAAAGCCGAAAAAAGATTGGATTTTTCTATTTTTGGCTGCAATAATAGAGTCCCCCCTCCCTACCTTTTCCCTTTTTAACATCACTGGCTACATTAACTTAAAAACCAATGCAACAGGCAATGTTTAGTGTACAATTTCACTGGTTAATTAGAAATCATTAGTTACCTAAGTACTTAAACTTAAACTGTTTCTTTTTCAAGCAAGAAGAGACAATGATCATAACACAAAAACCCAATATTACAAAGTTAAACATAATCATGTTTATAAGATCAAACTCTTAAGTTTCTTTTCACTTTCAGATAGAAAAACATTAGTTTAAACTTACTACTACTGGTGTATAATATTTTGTAGGACCATATTAAGGGGGGAAAATATCATGATTGATAAGAGAAAAGTCTAGGCCTAGGGTGATAAAATGCAATCAGTTCAAGGCCCAATGATGCAGTAGAGGTGGACCAATCCAAGTTGTTGTTGGCCATTTGGCATTTGGCCTGCTGGGTGTGTGCCCCATGCAGCCATGCCTTCTTAATCTTATCCTTTTAAAGTGTGTCAAATTCACTATTTTCCCCCTCTACACTAAACAATTTCAGCTTCACAATCAAACTTGTCACATTTCACAAAATGATACTAAAATAAAGTAAGAAGAAAGAAGAAGAAACATTTCATTTACTATATATTAAATAGCAATGAAACAGCTTGGCTTGAGGGTTTAAAAGTTGGAAGAAGATTTTCTTTTTGCTCTCTTTTGAAGCAAATTTTTTGGGCAGCATTTTGAGCCAGTCTGTTTCATTGTCTGACTGACAAGGCATTCAAGCTTCCATTAATAATAAATAAATATAGTTAATACCAATAATCATCTTGGTCAGAGTAAGATAGTTAATAAACATGGTCAGAGTCAAAACTCAAAACACTTTGGGGGTCCTCTATCTGTCTAAATAGCAGCTATCAAACAGAGAGTTGATTAATAATAGTAGCAGTATCTTAAAGCAAGAGGGGGGGCTCATATGATATAACAGCTAAGCTTTTGCATGAAACTAGACTATGGTTATTAATCATTTAATTTTAACAGGTGAAATATTAATAATAAAAATAAAATACTAAAACTATAGTATGTATAATAATTAATGGTCCCCCACTCTTTGCACAGTTTAGCCACATTGGGTTTCCATGCTTTTGCCTTGGGAGTTTATACCGGATCAATTGTATTTCCCCAAAACAACCAAAAAATTTGCAGGTCCCTATGACTCCAATGGTAACTATATCAAATGGGCCTCTTAAGAAGGTACCTAAATTCTTGTCTGTTGACCTTTCCCTCTTGTCTTTTTATTACAGCAGTAATTAAGCTGCTGCCATGAAAATGAAAACATGGCAATGCCACTCCTCTTCTTTTCCTACATGTCCCACTTGCTTTGATTGCATTCTATAAATTTCAACACAAAGTTTTGATTCAATGGAAAAGGGTATATGTCTAGTTGAAATCACATTAGAAGTTAGTTCGACTACAAAATACATACATCAATCACTTGAACCAAATGTTCGGATATATGAAAGTTTCGATATGATCGGTTAAAGATTTTATTTAGTTAGACAAGAAAAGCGAAATATGGGATTCGTCATGGTAATTTTTGTTATGACATGAGAAACCAAATTTGGTTCTAGGCACACTACAAAGTCCCTTAATGTAGTCCATACTCATGCTGGAAACTAATTCGAATTCAAAAGGCTAAACTAATGGTTTCTTGGATTATAAGCTACCTTTAATTAACGTTTCCCAACTCGATGTAGGAGTTTAATACGTGTTAAATTACTGCAGAGCTTGCTGTTTTAGATTGCTTAGGAGGAGGGAGGGAAAGAATATAGTTTGAAGTGAATTCAGTATAATTAAGAGTTAACCTGGACCAAGAAAGTCACAGCAATAATCAAATAATTAATCTTAATTTTTGTTTGTTTATCACATGTTAAGCAGCTATTGTTTATTCAAAGTGTTAAAGCTACAAAACATGATTGTCTCCCCTCTATTATAGAATGCCAGGATAATGTGATTAGGAAGAATAATCAAATGAGATTTACCATTGTGTTAATTATTAGCTGTCTGGATTTAATTTGAGATGTGCAAATCTTGAAGGAAGCTTTTCAGGAACTGGACATGATATCTACCACTTGAATAATTATTTCCAATGACGAAAACGCCCTTAGACCGATATGGAAAATAACATGATATACCATAAAGGGCCAAGCTCTTTCAAGGGGTGAATTGGTGAAAAATGCAGTAATGTTATATGAATTTGATTCAGTTGTCACATGGCTAGAAATTACTCTCATGTGATCACATGGTTTAAGCTGCCTCCATGTTATTAGCTTGTAAGCAGAAGAGTCAAACAAATGAAGCTTTATCTTACCTTGACTAATCCAAATTATAATTAATGATCACCAAAACTTTAAAGATAACCAGATAACCTATTTAAAAATTTATAGTAGTTTTCTCCCTTTATTCCTGCTTGATGTTTTTCCTTTCCCTCTAAAGCCAAGACCTAACATCATAAACAAATCTTCAAGAGTGATTTAACCTTTTAAAAAAAAATCTAATTATTCACAATTTTGTACAATTTTGTAATGCGCCTTTTCCTTTTATTTACTATATATAACACTTGTCGACTGAAGTGAAAGGAAATCAATATCATACAAGCAAGATGTTAGACCGAGAGAGTTTTCTCATTTGAAATTCGATGTGACTCATCTACAAATTAACTTAAGTACCCCAATATGAGGTAGAAGTTGGGGTTTGTACAAAAAATGATTTAAATTATTCTTCCAACGGTCATTTGAATATGAAATAACCTGGAATGTACATATTTTTTTCTTTCACCCACTCCAAAGTTTACTTGGGAAGAATAAAATTTCATGCCCAAATGCTAACTAACTATAAATATTAGTACCTTTAAAAAAGAAAAGTATAAATATTTTTTTTTTGTAGTGTATTATTCTTTTTTTCACCACCAATTAAAAGATGCCAGCTTTCTTGGCAGGAATGGAACAGGAAATTTCTTAATTCTCACTTTTCTCCAGCAATTAGGAAAAAGAAATGGTGGTTTAGATATTTAGAATTGCATGCAAAAAATGCAAAAATGACCCAAAGAGAAAAATCCTTTTTGTCTTTTACTTCTCCTTTTTAAAGTATCCATGTGATGTTTTCAATATACTAAACACTTCATTAGCTCACTTGTTTCGGCTTCACCAGACCAAATCGATTTTTTATAATCTCACCGTCCACTCCAATTACTATTATAACAAAAAGTAACAATTACAAAACAAAGTGATACAAAATTATTAAAACTTAAAAAAGCTCTTCAAAAAGCATCTCTTCCCTTTATATATCAGAAAGAAATCTCATGCATATTTCATCAGACAGAAACCCAACATCTCAACCCAAACTCCAAAACTGAAAAGAAAAAAAATGGCCCTTGAAGCTGTTCATCAAGCAGCCTCTAGACCAATTGCTGAGCCAATTTCAAGCCCTCGAATCTCTTTCTCTGCAGATTTCCTTGATGAAACCAACTTCATTTCCATAAACCCACATTCTCAAAACGAAGAGAAAGATCAGAAAAACAACAAGGATATTCAGAAAGAGAAAGATAATAAAGATCACAACAACAAGGTGGCGGCGGCGGCAAGAGTTGCAGAATTCGAGTTCCTTAATTCAAGCAATGTGAGTAGCCATGCCATGTTAACAGCTGACGAGCTTTTCTTTGAAGGCAAGTTACTTCCCTTTTGGCAAATGCAGCATTCTGAAAAACTCAAACAAATCAGCCTCAAAGCAAAAGATTCAGAAGAGGAGGAAGAAGAAGAAGTTACCAAAGAGGAAACCAGTAGGGTTTGGTTTGTTGATGATGACCCATCTCCAAGACCACCGAAATGCACCGTTTTATGGAAAGAATTGCTAAGGTTGAAAAAGCAACGTGCTTCTTCATTATCACCATCGTCTTCTTCATCTTCAACTTCGTCTTCGTCGAGTTCGTTGGCTGACATTGCTACAGCAGAAGAAGGGAAAGAAGGGTCTGGGAATAGAGATAAGCATGTGAAGAGGATTAAAAAAGGGTTGGAAAGAACAAGATCAGCAAGTATTAGAATAAGGCCAATGATAAATGTCCCTATTTGCACACAAGTGAAAAGTAGTGCATTGCCTCCCCTGTTTCCTCTAAAGAAAGGAAGAATTTTTGAGAGGTGAAATGAAAGGCAAAAATTGGAAACAGAGTTTCATAGTTGAGTTTGATCTGCAAATTTAGCTTGTTCAATATGTTCATTTGTTTTTCTTTTTCTTTTTTTTTTTAATTTTATTTTCAATTTTTAAACCCACCCTTTTTTTAATCTTCCCCTGTTCTTTTACGTTTAGAAAAATCTTGAATATGATGGATGGTGAATGATGGAGATCAGATGTATTATTACAATGTAAATGTTGACTGGTTAATTAATTGTTGGTTATATTATCAACAACAATAACTTTATAATTTAGTGCATTTTATTATAACAGTTAGAAAATTAATTTGATTTTATTGGTCAGGCTTATAATCAATTAGCAAGTAGAAAGTGAGCAGTGAAACCACATGGAGGATGCAGAGTTTTAGTGAATTTTTTTCCAGGGTCCCACTCTGGAAGATCAGCCAAAGGAGTTCTGATCAATGGGTCTAACAGCAATGAATCTTGAATTATTTTTGGAAAAGGGAGAAAGATCTGTAAAAGCAAAAAATGCTTCTGATTCCCCATTTATGAATTTGAAAGATGCTTTGCTTCTCTGCTTTCTGAGCATATACATACAGATACAGCACCAAACCAAAGCATCCATCAAAATTTTCAACTTTTTTTTAATTACATTTGTTTTCCATGTTATGTAATGGAGAAAATGAACCTTCACTATCAAATATCAATGCTGATACAAGGAAAAAGGTAGAACATTTCAAAATTTAAAACACCAGACAGAGGCTCTTCATAGTTCTTAGTCTTACTCACAAAAATAGACGATATCGGTCATAATTCAAAGATGATTCAAAAGCATTCATAATTGTATAATCATTCATGGTATAATAAATATGTAAGTATATCAAGATTCACAAAAACAGATACAATTAGTGAGGTACAATTTACAGATGTATTTAGGAATCCAAGTGAATAAAGAATCATACTGACTGAATATGGACAACTTTTTCTAGTATAAAACTGCAGACGCTCCAACTTGCACTTTGGAGCTTATATGTTTTGCCAACAAGGGAAAGGCCAACTATGAAAACTTTTCAAAGTCCAGGAGATAATAATGGTGAAACTTCCAGCAAAATTTTCAAGCCAACATGTTACCAATTTGTCGTCGAATAAATATAGACACAGGGAATTGGGTGAAAATCAGAGTGTTTTGACCATTCCAGTCTTGTGGAGTTACCTCTGGATGCATGTACAATCTACTTATGAAGGGGGTGGGACCAAAAATGGATTTCCAGTAGTCCTAAAACAAATTGGAAGTTTAGCTTAAGACAGCAGTTCATAAATTCAAAAAGATTACTATAAAAAATCTGGAAGTTTATAATTTAAAAATGAAATGACTATTGCAAATTTATAATTACCTGATAGTCAGTCCTGGTCTTCCAACAAGGTTATCAGGTACGCGGCCAGTGAGGTTGTTGTTTTGTAAGAATCTAGAAGACACAAAGAACAAAGTTGGGTACAGAGAATCAAAATCAGGCTTTTGCATCAACTAACTAGTAAAACATAGATGGAGAGAAATGCTTAGTTACACTAGTATTTGTAGTTGATGCCAATTATCAAAGGATTAACGAAAACCAGACATGCAAACATCATATGTTTTCTCAGGCCTCTCCACTTGGCTTTTTCAAGCCTGCTGATTAGTTTTGTGATATAGTGAGGAATGGTGTGTTTATAATGCTTTAAGCTACTAAGTATATTATTAGCTACTGTATAGTTTACACATGATAGTGCAAGGGTAGGTCTAAGTAAATAGAAAACTAGCTAGACAAAACCAGACACGTTTGGCATGTTTTAAAATCTCAAGTTCAGAAAAAAAGGAGGTAGAGTGTACATTTGAAACTATTATGACAGGCAACAATTACAATGAAACAATGCAAACACGAGTGAATAAATAAGAAAAAAGAGTAATATAAATCTGAATTTCAAACTGGATACAACCACAAATGTTAAGCAAACAAATGAAGGACCACAACTAGATGAAATATTAGCTGTTCTCTCCAATAAATAGGACGGATCACATGTCAATCCTACAGAACTCATGCAACTTATGGCTCATGAACAAGCATCATATCTTTGAGGTCATGTCATTCTCTATCAATGTAGGTAAGAAACCATGTGCAATAGACAAGTACATGGGTCCGATAACAATAAAATCAGGAGCCAGGTACATGGGAAGTCTATTAAAAAGGACGATAGGGCACACACACTATTAAGTCCCAAAATTCATAACACATTCATTCATTCATCTTCCACCGTTTTATCATGCAATCTAAAAATTACACAGGGCAAGCCAGTGTCGATCTGGCAATGTTGCATCATGAGGCATCTAGTTTCTCAATATATCCATATCTCTTCAAGCTGAATCTAACTGTCTAATCCTCCGGAGAAATTTAATTGCTTTAATATTTCCTTAGGCAAGATTTCTCTATCAAGCTTATTTTCTCCTCTCTAATTTCAGAACAACAATTTATAAACCATTCTTTTCTCCTGTCATCTTAGACATGAAAATACCCTCTATTTTCTCCTCTCTAGTCCCAATTCTTTTCTTTCTCAGCCACAGCCCACACAGATGACAGATGTCAACTTTAACTATCCTCATTTTAACCATAATTCTGATCTTATTCCATCATAGAATTGGAGATGGAGGTTCTAAAATACTGTTGATTAAGTTAATTCATGTACGTGGAACATAATTTCTTCATCTGCTAGAGTACTCACTAAAAATTATGCTTAGTATTGCCCTATATCATAACATTTATACATCCAAAGCCAGGCCAATATGTGTGTGTATGTGTCTGTGATTCATGCAAGAGATTAACTGGACAGCAATGGTTATCCACTGTATGTAATAGTTCATGGTGAGGACATAAACCTCTTGGAGAAATAGATTAAAAGATGACCAATGTTGAAGCACAAAGTACTGTAAAAAGGGCCTCTATAGTCCAAGCCCTTTTGAAAGCCCAACAAGGCCTCAATAAATTGATCATGACCTCCTAAAGTTCTCAAGTGCTTCATTTTCTGTTCTTCTACTTCCAACTTATAACAAGAAGCTAAATGGGAGTCAAAAACCTTATGGCCGAATTATGTAAAATAATAGTTAGGAGTAAGAGGAACAAAATCTTAAGCAGATATTAGAAATGGATGATTGTGCCACTTTTAACAAATATAACAACTAACATATTATGTTTACCTTTTCTCTAATATATGAAACACAGAATTATATATAGAATATGAATTAATTCAACATATTCTAGCCTAATTACAGATGATACATTAGTCACACTAAAAGAATTTTTTATTTTTAATTAATTTAAACTTGATCAAAGTTGAATAACTGAAAAAATGTACCATGAATATAGAGGTAAGAATCATCAATAGTAGTAGAATTTAGGCAAGGTGGAGTTGATATATTGACTGCAACTAAATCAGGAATGCCTAAGAACTATAAATATGTTCAGAAGTGGCCAAAGGAATAACAGGCTACAAAGCATAATGAGGATGAAAATGTGATGGCTACTTGGAGAATGACTTACAGTTCACGCAACCTTCCTATGTCTCCAAGTGATGAGGGAATCTCTCCACTGAGTTGATTGTCTTCCAAATGCCTTCAACAGAAAGTGGCATATATCAGATATAGGTTTCATTAATAGCTATAATGTAATTATACGAATGCCCATGTACCAACTATTTAGTCTGCCAAATGAATCAACAAGCAAAAAACACAAGGGAAATGTACACTTACAATATTTCCAGCAGCTTTAATGAACTGAGATCAGGTATTACTCCAGATAAACTGTTATTACCGAGCCAGCTGTCAAGGGAATAGGAAATTCAATTAGAATGTTATGATCTCTAAATTTCACTATTTGTAATTTAGTTCTATAACTTCTATTAGCTTACATGCCACTCAGTGCAGTTAAATTACCAATGCTTGGTGCCAGGTATCCTGAGAGACCCATACCTGTCAGGTTCCTGAAATAAAAACAAGAACAAAACTAAGCTGTTTGAGCAAAGGTAATGATGCATGGACAGCAAATAACTGCATTAACTAACTCACAAGGCAATCACACGAATCCGATCACCCTCGGAGCATGTAACTCCAGTCCACGAGTATTGAACTGGCCGGCAAGGATCACCATTCCAATCAAGTGGAGGGTTCTGCAAACTCTTTCTCATTTGCTCTAACGCTATTACTGCAACAAGAAATTTGGATCCCTTTTAAATAATGAACACTACAAAGAGAATGAAGAATTCAAACACTAATAACTAATATTAGTCTACAGAAATTATTAGCTGCCATACCATCCTTCGTATGAGTTCTCCTTCCAAGTTGAAGCACATTAAAAACCTCCCCAGCATTGATCAAGGGACTAATATTTGAACCGGAAGCCGGATTCAAAGTTATCTTTGTAGGACCGCTGAGAAGCCACCTGGTTGCAAAGACAGCAGCTCCATCTGAAGTTACATTTAAATTTCCATAATACTTTACATCATTTATATGTATATCAAGCATCCTCGAGCTTAATGACATTGAATCACTATTATCCGCAAAATACAGAGCAATGTAATAAGTTGAGTTTGGAAGTGACCAAGGTGGCCATCTCAACTCCAGGGGTTCCAATTCGGCGGTTGACAGTGCTTTTTCAAATACTTTTGAAGGAGGTATATTCCAGAACCCAGAAACGGGTGGAGTCGTATTGCTTGCTATAATAGGAACATTTTCTTCATATGGCTCCCAAATTCTATCAAATTGATCATCTGGGTACCTGATATATCAGAAAAGAAAACATTTCATACTCAAAAAAGGAAAAATCAGTAAAAGCATCTACAACAGACTCTTTGTGTAACTCAAAGATAAATAACGCAATTATGCAACCTCTGACTTTCAAAACTCAAACCTAACATTTAAGAAAAAAAAAATCCTCAGTTGTTCACATACGGGATTGCTTGTTCATGCTTCTTGCTTTTTCTTTCACTCTTTTTTACAAGAAAAGAAAATTATTTCAAATAATAATATGCACAAGTGACAAGTCACTCATATATGTAGAAACTATTTTTGGACTGATAATACAATTTTCTCCATATTTCTTCATTTTGTAAAATTTGATCATATTATTTTATTTCTTATAGTTTATGCTTTAACTTTATAAGAAGCCTTCCAAAGATTACTAAATTGGCAGTTTCATCTAAATTACTAAATTTCAACTATAAAGGACAATAAAAGAAAAAGCTAAAAGCAGGGTTATTCCATTGAACTAGGACTTACCTAATAATGGATCCACTGTGTCCAAAACTGTGCCTAGCAACCAAATGCAAAGCATGAGTAGTGAAATTCGTAGTGTTATAAAGCGAACCTCCCAACATCAGCATTTCCAAACTCGAAATAAACGGGTCGGACTCGGTATACGTATTCGGAGCAACACAAACACTCATCGTATTCCCTTTAGCTTCAAAAATTGATTCGTAATACGACGACAACCCCCTTTGATAGTCCTCCGTCGTGTTGACCACGCCCCAAAACGTGCCATCCACAATCTGATCGAAGACGGGAGGCAAAGGAAAATCCAACCCGTTGACTCCGCCGTAAAAGTAAGTCGTCCTAATTAAGTACCTCGCGCCACGGTAAACGTTTGCCACGTAGCAGAACTTGCGGCGGAGATTGTTTTGGAGAGGAAAGGATCGGACGGTGGAGAGAGTTTGATTGAGGACGGTGACCGTTAGGTTTTTGGAAGTTCCGGCGGAGATGAAGGCGTCGTCGGGAACCCATTCTCGGCCGTCGATGACGGAATTGGCGGTTGCGCCGCAATCAATCAAATATCCTAAAAGATGAAAAACAGAAAAAGGGAATTAAAAATGACAAAAACGGAAAAGTTTGAGAAGGGGGTTCGAAATTTGATTACCTCTGGGAGATTGTTGGGAGAGGGAAAGGGAGAGAAAGGGGAGGAAGAGGAGGAAGAAGAAGGGAGGGGACATGGTGGTGGAAGAAGAGGAAGGATTATGGACATGAAAGAAAGAAAGAGTTGATTTGATTTTTGAAATGAGAGAGTAAGTTTGAAAGAGTCTATTATTATTGTTTAAGGTGAGTGATGCAAGAAAGGAATAGGAGAGAGTGGGAGAAGGTGAAGGTGGAGTTGGAAATGAGGAAAGGAATTTTTATTTTAACGCGGGAAAAACTGGGGACGGCCAAGTCAGACATGGCTGCTCTTCACTTAAATTGACTCCTTTGCTTTTTATATGGTGGTTAATTACCGGTAAGAAGGAAAATTACGTTAATAATATACAAGTGGATCGACCCGTGCTGACGCGTCGGGCATTTAGAAATTTACTTCTTTAAACAATTTCCTATTCGAATTAAATTGTTTGATGTGTAGGAAAATTCGAAAGTACTATAATATTAAATGTGTTGCATCTTTAAGAGGCTATATTATTAACATTGAGCATATGCCCTAAAGTTAGCAATAAATACTAGTTTGTACATGGACAGGTGCAATAGCTTCAATTTTGTTTACTCCTCTAAACTGTGTAGCACTTAAAACAAAAACTAAGTTTACTCTCTTCATGGGCATTTAGAAATTGTTATTAGTTGTTTGATAAGACATTGTATCACTGGAAACAAATGGTTTGTGGTCTCTTAAGAATTCACAAATTGCATCTTTAGCTAAGTTAACATTATTGAAAAACAAATCAATAATTTGATGATTAACCATTTTCGGTTTTGTTATGTTTTTGGGC
Source organism: Corchorus olitorius (assembly GCA_001974825.2). Taxonomy (NCBI): domain Eukaryota; kingdom Viridiplantae; phylum Streptophyta; class Magnoliopsida; order Malvales; family Malvaceae; genus Corchorus; species Corchorus olitorius. The sequence goes on from AWUE01012647.1 coordinate 27,110, forward strand.
TGGCCAATAAGTCCATTTGTTTTCTAAAAACAGCCTTATTTATAACGGACTGATCATATCATCAGTATAAGATTTATTTTTAATTTTTACTTAGAAATTTTATATCAGAGCTTTTAAACGTTTATGCTACTAACCCACTAATGTTACAATTTTAAATTGTAATTCATGTATTGAATAGCATTAATAGACATCATTAAAAAGGGCTCCCACACAGCATATACCTTAGCTAAGTCTTGAAAATTTTCTATAAATTAAGAAATACTCAACTCAAATCAAAGAATTTACTCAAATTATAGAAAATTCTTTGTAAATTAAGAAATACTCAACTCAAATCCTGATCCTTAGCTATCTTATCTAACAATTTTGTTCTAACTTAAAAGAAAATATTATTTATTTTGTAGAATTATTAAGTAGATATATGGGGATAGTATTTATTATAACATTTATTGTGTGAAGAATAATTAAGTAGAGATAGGGGATATGATTTATTATAACATTTATTGTGTGAAAGGAAACGAATAATTACAAGAAAGAGTTCAAGGGCAAGAACTGGCTAGAATCTAACCTAAGGTCTTCTTAGTAATTTGGCAAATGAGAAAAGACAGAAAATGACAAAAAAAATTCAAACCGAGCCTCCTCATCGATCCTCAAAAGGGGCGTTTAGTAATTTCATTGGGTGTTTCAAATAATATGTAGTATATATAATATAAATATATAATAAAATTAAAAAATGGATCCTATAAAAAAATTATTCTAAACAATCAGAAAAATTGGCTAGAATAGATGTGCATATATTTTCATGAATATAATAACTTGTTATATATAATAAAAAAGATAATAAGCCCTTGTAAAGGGAAAATCAAAGAAATTCTTTTTTTATTAAAAAAAAAAATTCTTACATTTAGAACAGTACTTGTGTTTTATTGGCAAAAAAGACACAAGAACAGTACAAGTGTTTTAAACATTACAATAAGAGGCGGGAGAAAGATATGATAAGAATTCGAACCCAAATAATGAGTTTTAGTGTTCATGGTCAAAATCGGAGAGAATTTCACTAGAACAAAGAACCATTACAATCACTAAGCCAAACTTGGCTCATCTTTAATTTATCCATGAAGCCCTATTCCCAGCTCTTTCTTAATGAGTGAACGAGACATATTGAAAACTAGTCTTTGCTTGTTTGACTTCAAGAAAACTAGTATATGCTAATTAAGCTTGCAATTAATGTATGTATATAACTTTTGGGTCTTTTTTTTTTTGGCACCATAACTTTTGTGTCATTTTAAATTGCCTTATTTTATAAGCAACTTAGTGCAAACTTTTCAGTTTTCATGTGTTACATGAATAATTCTAGAAAACAACTCAAAATGTTATATTGTTACATGATATAATAGTGTTATTTTTTAAGTAAGACGTAGAATGAACCAATTAATACGAGTATACTATATAATTAGCAAGCTTGTTAAAGAGTAATCTTTTGGCTTTGGGGGCTTATAGTTATAGTTAGATCAATTTCCTCATTTCGTATTCGGCTAATCCCAAATCCTTCATTGGATTCCAAATCTGTGAATATGCTTAAAGCAATACGTGTTAACGTCGAGGGGGACCATGATTAGCGGTCGTGTAATATCACTTTGTTTGTTTTGGTCACGTGAAAGAGTCCCGTTGATTGGCCGCCTGGTTCCAAAAGGATATGAGGTGAAGTGATGCCTCCCACGTTACTGCTTCTAATTTCCACCTTACAAGTAAGATCAATGTCCAAACATGAAACATACTCAAACCCCACATATATCTTGCACTATATGAGGCTATAAGTTCCAACATTTGATAAGTTGTGATTAAGCTTGTAAATTTAATAATCTTTCATTTCAATGATTATAATCATTTTAACTTATAATGCTATTCAAGGATATCCAATTAAAGATCTTCAAAGTCATGACAAGTCGTTATCCTTTAAATTTATGGATCTAAAATTTAGATTTATTTTTTGAGGTGGGATTTAATTTTATTTTTTTTTTGAGTGAGTACATGATCTAAATAAATCTCTATATGCACAAATATCTAAATGAGAAATCAACTCAAACTGAGAAACTACCATAAATAAACCATCTAGTTATCAAATACACAAATAAACAAATTACAAACTAAACTCACATTGCGTGAGACTTGAACTCAGAACCTTATGATCCAGGCACGGTGCACCTACTAGTTGAGCTAACAACTCGGGTGTCGTAGGATTAAAATTTAGATTTAAGTCTTATAATATAACTAGTTAAAGCACGTGCGCCGCACGTATGTTAATAATTGATAAATCATATATTCCACACATGCGTACTTTTCATTTTCATAAATTTTGATTAATTAATCATCAAAATTCGATCATTTACTTTACAGAGATTTGAAATGATTAATCTCATTGAACGAATAAAAAAAACTTAAATTATTATACAATTATGGTTATCTTGAATAATGAAGGAAGGTTATCAATTTTCTTATTTGAATTTACTAAAAAAAACTACAGGACTATTAAGAACGAAAGTTAAACATTAATCAATTAAGAAGGTTATCGATCTCTGATGCAAAAAAAAAGAATAAGAATAAGATTTCAATTTTCTCATCAAATGTTCATTAAAAAGCTATTTAAGTTATCAAAGGTTTCTTAAATGTTATCAATAAATTCAGTAATTAACCTTATATTGTTAGTAATTTTAGTAGCATTTTATCAATAATGGCATTTGCCAATATTCTTCTTTAAGGTTGTTAAAGAAGTTTATAAAGGTTATAAAAAAATTTTTACAGTATAAAAGTAATTTAGTAACCTAACATCTTTAATAAATTTTGTAGCATTTTATCAATTTAATGAGGAGTATAATTTTCATATCTAAGATTAATAAAAAAAGTTGCGAAGATTATAAAAAAAAAAAGAAGCTATAGTCCTATCAACAAATTCAGTAACCTTATATTTTTATTACTTTTAATAATTTTCGTCAATTATGAATGTTATTAATCTTGTAATCTAAAATTACTAAAAAAATTATAAAAGGTACGTATTTTAAAATAGCTATAATGCTCTCTACAAACCTAATTGCGCTCTTGAATGATTTTAGTAACTTTTTATATAAAAAAAAGGTTATGAATCTTCTTACTTAAAACTATTTAAGATTATATCAAAATAACTATAATGTTCGCTATCAAATAAGTTTTGAATGCTACTACTATATTCTAACTTGTACAAAAAAAAATCCCATTAAAATCACTTAATCCTAATTAATCCATAATGGGGAGGGAATAATAAATACTTTTAAGGTTGTTTCCTTCCTCTTTTCATCTTATTTTCTTTCTCTTCTAAACCCTTTTTTTAAGAACTTCTCACCAATATTCATGATACATAGGAAAATTTATTGGTTTAACAATTGAAACTTATCTAAAATTTCAAACTATGAAGCTCTTGAAATGGATGAGAATCAGCTTTTTATTTTTAATTGAATGCAGCAAGTATCGGTTTTGGAATATAGAAAGCTCGATTTTTCTTTCTTATTCTATTTTGGATTTCATATTCTTTTGCAAAATTAATTCGTTTTCACCTCCAATTAAATCTTTCGAAATTTTTTAACATCAATTAAGGCAAACTTGTAAAGAAACTTACAATATTTTTTTTTGATTTTATGTTACATCTATTGCATTTTATTATTACTTTTATGTTTAATTAGATAATTAGAATTAATCCAGTGTTGTTACATAGATAATATTATTAATCAAATATCAAGTGACATGTTCTTTATTAGATGCATAAAAAAAGACGTTTTCGGACCAAGACTTATCGAGTGACATGTTTTTTTATTAGATGCCTAAAAAAGACGTTTTAGGACCGAGGCATGATGCTATCAACAAATTTAACAACCTTAATTATATTCTTAATTGATATCTTAAATTTTTAGTAAGTAATTAATACCGATTTTCTTACATAAGTAACAAAAAAAACCTTTAGAGGTTATTAAAAAGGCTACGATGCTATCAATAAAATTAAGTAACCTTAAATCCTTAGTAACTTAAGTAATAAGATAGTTATCAATTCTCTTACCTAGCTAAAATTACTAAAAAACTTAGTAATTGGTTATCCAAATTCCAAAAAGATATTTTACAGTACTACTATTTTTAATAACCTTATATTATTAGTAATATTGGTCGCTGATTAATTTTCTTATCTAAGATTACTTAATTTAAAGGTTATAACAGTTATGAAAACATTATAATACTATCTAGATTCAAATAATCTTACATCCTTATTAATTTTAGTAACTTTTTATGATCAATAATGAAGGTTACCAATTTAATTACTTAAGTAATCTACTAAAAAGGCTAAAAAGAAGTTATTAAAATTGTATTTACCAATCCTTACATTCTTAATATTTTTTTTTGCCGAAAAACATTATAGTACTATCTAGATTCAAGTCATCTTACATCCTTATTGAAGACCTGATCGGGGTTGGCATCCTAAGACCGTAGTTACTGCCATCTCTTTTACTTTCTGGTACTTTTGTAGCAAAAAAAGTCATCTTACATCTTTATTAATTTTAGTAACTTTTTATGATCAGTAATGAAAGTTACCAATTTAATTACTTGAGTAATCTACTAAAAAGCTATAAAAGTTTTAAAATGTATTTATCAATCCTTACATTCTTAATAACATTAGTAAACTTTCATCAATGGTAAAGATTTACCATTTTTTTCCTCAAAAGTTACCGAAAAAGCTATAATAATCATAAAAAATGTATTGTACTATCAACTAATTTAATGACCTTACACTATAAAGATGCGTACAGTACTGATTTTCTTATCTAAGATTAATTACTTAAGAGGTTATGGAAAACATTATAGTACTATCTAGATTGAAAGAACCTTACATCCTTATTAATTTTAGTAACCTTTTATCATCAATAAAGTGTTACAAATTTTATTACTTAAATTTACTAAAAATGCTATAAAAGTTATTAGAATTGTATTTACCAATCCTTATTTTTTTTAATAACATTAGTAAACTTTCATCAACGGTGAATATTTGTCATTTTTTTCTCAAAAGTTACTGAAAACCTATAATGATCACAAAAGAGATATAGTACTATCCACTAATTCAATAACCTTACATCTTTTGTGATTTTGGTTATCATATTTCTTATTACATTTTTTGTAATTTTGATTATCATATTTCTCTAAAATCTCACAATTCAACCAAACATACCCGGACCTGTAAGTCAAATTTCCGTATAAGGTTATAACTTATAACTAAACTTAATGCAACATAAGGAAGTATAAAATTAGGTGTACAAAATTGGTTCCTAGTTACTATAATCATATGTCCCTCCTTTTTTTTTGGTGATAGAGAAATAATTTATATACTATATATGCGTATCTTTGGCAAGTTGAAGTAAAATTAAAATTGATATCTCGCTATAACTCTACCAAATTAATGAATGATCAATGTGATCTAAAATAACATAGCAAAAATGTAATGATCTTATTTAAGGTTACAAAAAAACTATAATAATCATTAAAAAGGCATTATACTACTTTCAACTAATTTTTTTAGATAACTTTCAACTAATTTAATAACCTTACATTCTTAGCAATTTTGGTTATCAAATTTCTTATTTATGCTTACTAATTAGAAAGCTAAACTATAGTATTATATCAAGAAATGTAGCAACCTTACATGCTTAATAACTTTATCAATGGTGAATGTTATTAATTTTTTAAGTCTAAGATTACTAACAAAGTTGTAGTGAATAAAATACAGCACATTATTATTATATATAAAACTATACCAAAAAAAAGTAGTTGAACATTAGTGGTTGATTTATTAAATTAAATTAGATCAATGTCAAACAAAATTTTAAAATTATAAAAGATATTAAAGATCCAATTTATTTATCAATGGTGAATGTTATTAATTTTTAAGTTTAAGATTACTAACAAAGTTGTAGTGAATAAGATACAACACATTACTAATTATATATATAGAACTATACCAAAAAAATTAGTTGAACATTAGTGTTGATTTATTAAATTAAATTAGATCAATGTCAAACAAAATTTCAAAATTATAAAAGATTATTAAGATCCGAATTTATTTATTATAAGAAAACAATATTTCTTTTTTTTGTCCAACAAAACAATATTTCTTTTTAGTCATTACGTTTGCACAAATGCCTACGAATTTGAATTAAAAAAATACCTAAGAATTTAATTAATGTAAGTATTTAAGTTATTATAGTATTACATTTAATTAATGTAATTATTTTAGTTATTATATATATATTACATAGGAATTAAAAATTAATTGAAATAAGGGTGCAGTAAAAGAAATTATAATTTTTAATATAATAATATATTTAATTTAATTGATAAATGAAATTACATATTGAACCATAAATGTTTAATTTGATAAATACATGTTTACCCTTTAAATGAATACTAAACTTTTAGAATTAAAAAGGTTATTTTAGATATTTCAGGTCAATGGTTTTGAAGTTTAGACTTATATAGTATATAGATATATGAGTGACATATAAATATATGTTGATTAATTACTGATTTCTGATGAAGGATGATATAAATTAACTTAATGGTGATGGATCATCTTATAATAGCCCGAGTAGTGCAGGAGCAGCTTCAATTTTAAGAGATGCCAATGGCAAATGGCTTCCACTTTAAGGCGTTTAGGCAAAGCCTCAATTTTTTCAAGTGAACGGGTTTAAGAGATGGATTGTACATAGCAAAAGCTTGCGACATTAGAAAATTAGTTGTGAAAGTTGATGCCACTAGACTAATTTCTGCCATTTCCTCGAATTCACTTGATCCTACTAACATGAAATATTTCTCTATTATCAATGAATGTAGGTGGTTACTCCAGCAATTTTAGGAAGTAAAGATTCAACACACCTTTCGAAAAGGCAAAAGGGAATTCTTTCGCAGATGCTTTGGCCAAATGTGGCACTATGTCTCGATGTAATAGCTTAGAAGAGGCTTTGGAATTGGTTGTACTAATGAAACCTCCTTCTTTTGTTTCTAACTTATTTGCTTAATGCAAATCAACATGTGATATACTGTAATACTTTTTGTTGCAGTTTAAGGAAGTAAAGATTCAACACAACTTTCGAGAAATGAATTCTTGCGCGGATGTTTTGGCCAAATATGGCATTATGTCTCGATGTAAGGGCATCTCCAACATGTAGCGGCATAAATTGCACCATTTTAGTGCCAAAAAGGCATCTTTTGGGAATATTCTTTACACCTAATTTTTTACACTCCAATGTATTCAACACCAAATTGGTGTTAAATATTATTTTATTATATATAATTTAGAACCCTATTATTTATTCATAAAAATTAATTTATAATAATTTGATACTATTTGTAATATTATTTATGCATTAAAATATAGTAAATATTATTAATCAATAATATGGTTAAAAAATATTTGGCCAAAAAATTATTATAAATTACGTTGAATGCATGTTATGAATTTTTAAATTTAGTTTTAATTAACATAAAAATACAAGAAAATATTATTTCACTCGAATTTGCATATCAACCCTAAGAAAAATTATATATTTATTACATATTTAAACTTATTACATATTGTAATTTTAACTTTATTTAAGTTGTTTTAAACTTTATTTAAGTTTTAATTTTAAGTTAAGAAGTAAATTTGTTTATTTAGTTTTTGTTAAATTGTTGAACTTTTAACCTCAAAATTAAGTCTTAAAAATGATTTTTAAAAATAATCATAAAAAAACATATTCAATATTGGTCTTATTTTAAAAGGTCTCAATTAACTCTTTTCAATGATATAAATTTTTTGTAATTATTCAATATGTAAATGTAAATATTAATCAAAATATAAATTGTGAAATATAAAAAGGATATAAATATTATTAAAAAATTATTTAAAATAATATAAAAAGAAAAGAAGTTTTGTCGTTTGATGAATAGTGCCGTGACATATTTGCCGTGGCACTATTCATCCCTTATTTTGATGCGCCTTGGAATCCAGATTATGCTGCCTTCCTTGGAGCAAAAATTTGCCATTTTCAACACCAATTTGGTGTCTTTATTAGAGATGACCTAATAGGTTAGGAGAGGCTTTGGTTGTACTAACGAAACCTCCTTCTTTTGTTTCTAACTTACTTTTGCTTAATACAAGTAAACATGTGATATTCCGTAATACATTTTGTCTTCAATGATTAAGTTAGAAACAAAATTTTACAAGCAAACTCAGGTCAAGCCGTTAAACCCTTTATTAGAGATTTACGGAACTAAAATTTTAGATTTAAGTCTCATGATGTATAAGTGATATTCATTTATATGTTGATTATTATTAGTTTACTAATAATTGAATTCTTAGAATTCAATTTGTACGAAACAAATTGTTGAAAGTATTAGACTAATTCACAATTTGATCATTTGGTCTTTAAGACTAATTCCTTACAATCAAGTACCCAAATTCCTTACGACAAAGTCATTAATGCAAGAAGCTTAAGAACAACAACAACATTATTACTTAGTGATTAAAAGCAATAATATTGTTTGAGTAAAACTACAAGTGTCGGTAACTTTTAGCTACAACAAGTAACAATAATTACCAACCATAATGTAATTTAGAAATACTACTTTATAAAAAAAGCATTTTAAAAAAGGGAATTGGGTTTCGTGTGATTTTGTGAAGCTTACAAATAGGCCAAAGCAAACTTCCATTGTCACGAAGACGATCATGAAATGAAAATAAGGTAGGAGACCACAAAGATTTCCTTTGCAAATATTAAATCAGGCCAAAGACCCAAATTAATTACAAAAAAATGAAAATTAAAACTAACGTGCGAAAGAGTGGAGCCCAACTTTGATTTGAGAGGAGGCCAGGCTTCCACCCACTCACCAAACATGCGCACGTTAACTCGTTTTCTTCTCACCTTGTCTTGCTTTCGGGCTTTTTCATGGTCAGAGCATTAAGTCAGCACTTTAAATAGACGTCAGTCAGGGGGCTCAGGCAGCAAGGGAGGAAAAAGGAAATTGCGTGGTTTAAGGCTTTAAAAGCCCACTGGTTTTTCTTTTCCTTGTAAAAAAATACTCAGTTAGCTGCTAAAGCAAAATTACATTTACTTTGATTTATTGTTAGTATCTTATACGTCGAATTATTACTGTGTACTATGGAAAAGCTGACAGATAATAACACTTCTTAAACAAAGAATTAAGATGAGATAGAATAGAATTAGTATATCAAATTGGCGGAAAAACATAGGATTCAAATTCAAATAAACATTTGAGAGTAAGTGCTTGGTTGCACTGGGGCTGTTATAGCAATTAGCAAGTGCTTCGAGGAAGTTGGGCTTTATATCGAGTTCTTTGGATGCGGAAGTTCATGGGATTTTGTTTGATTTTGAGCTGGTGCTGGAATTTTTTCGGGTCAATTTTTTGGGTTGTGTAGTAAAATTCTTTTGACTGCATATTTGAGAGTAATTGCTTGGTTGTAGTAGGGGAGATTAACAAAAGAGGTCCGGTGTTGTGGAAAGGTGCTTGTTTAATTTATGAAATTCGGGATTTAATATCTCTTTTTGATTCTTATTCTATTAAACACATGTTCATAGGGAGATTAATTCTTTGGCACATAGTTTGGCACAATGTAATGCTGATCATTTGTGGTGCGAGAGCTTACCTCCTAATGTTTGTAATACAGATTTTCCAAATTAATGAATTGATATTTTACTAAAAAATAAATCAAACAAACATTCATAAGTGGAATATGTTTGATAATTAGAGAAAGAAACTACTAGACATAAAACAATTAGTTATACGACTCATTGGTTCTAATCACTAGTATATTTGATGATTTGATGATATCAATTTTTCTTTTTTGAATTTAACCAATGGTATCTCAAAATCTTTTTGGTTCGACATTAACTTGTTTCAAATAAGATTAATGAAAACTTAAAAACCTTTCTAACAAATATCAATAATTGATTTATTTAAATGATTTAATATTTATTTTAAATTTTGGGTTCGAGAATTATCATTATTAATAGGGTTTAACTCCGACTTGATTCGAACAGAATTAATCTTTGTTAAGTTAAGGATTACTTATCACATCAACAATTAATTCATGTTAACTAATGAATTTATCTTAATTTTTATGTTGGTCGGACTCAACAACAAGTTTAATGGGTTACTTGGCATAAACCTCCCGTGGATGATTTGTGCTTAATACAGATGGGGTTGTTAAACATGTTACAAGCTTTGCTTTTGAAGGTGGCTTGATTAGAGATGCCAATGGTATTCGGATATGTGGGTTTGCTATACGGATTTGTGTTACATAGTCTATCAACAGAATTTTGGGGTTTATGAGAGGAGTTGCGTTTGGCTAAAGCCCTTAGTGTGACTAATGTGATTGTGCAGATGGATGCAAATGTGGTGGTGAACTTCTTAAATCAAGGTGTCTCTATCACTCATCAAAATTCCATTTGGTTCAGGAAGTTTCGGCTTTGATTAGAGGATACTGGATTAGTAATATCACCCATGTGTATTGGGAAGAAAATTAGTGTGCAGATTTCTTGGCAAATTTTGGTCAAGATGTTTCACAGGGCTTTCAGTTTTGTTGGATCCGCCTCCAGAATTGCTTCCTCTGCTTGAACAAGACGCCAATAGTATTACTGTTCGAAGAATTTAGCTGATTTTGTCGGCATCTTATGTATAAAAAAAATAGAAAAGGGCAAATAAGGAAACATGAAATTATTAGAATGATGTACTGTGAAAAATATTTTGTTCTTTATCAACCTTTATTATGCTAAAGCCTAAATTTGTCACGCAATTTTCTTAAAAATTTTCATGGATCCATATCCATTTATATAATTTATATAAATAAATAAATAAAAGCAAAATAAGGATTAAGTATTAACAGAAAAAAGGAAAAAATAGGCGCAATAAAACATTTGAAAATTTAAATGATGAAATCTAAAAATGGTTAAAGCACATAAGGGCCAGAAATCGGGAAATAACATGGCCGGTTTAAAACCCGACATTAATCTTTCATTTTCTTCAAGAAGCAAAAGAAAAAGAAAAAGAAAAGAAAAGGAGAGAAAAAGAAAGAAAAAGCTCCTCTCTTTTATTACCAAATTTCCAAAATACCCCTGATCCAATCTCTCTCTTTCAAATCACGATTCTCATTTCCGATAAAACCTTCTTTCTCCCCCTCCCTCTTTTCTCCTCTGTTCCTTCTTGATGGAGCTTCAGAAGCGCCACGACCAGGGCCTCCAAGAACGAAAGGGGCAAAAAAGGAAACTGGAGGAAGAAAATCAAGAGGACCGAGAAATCTCTCTCCCTACCGGCGAAGGCCGCCGTGCGCTCTTGGCCGAAGTCACCGCTCAGGTTAGCGTACTCGACTCCTCCTTCTCTTGGCGCGAAGCTGATCGTGCCGCTGCTAAGCGCGCCACTCATGTGCTCGCCGAGCTCGCAAAGAACGGTAAGATTTTTAAGTCTCCAAGCCCGATCTCATTCTTGTTTACATCTCTAGCCATTCATTTTTGTCGAGCTTTTACCGTCTTTAAATTTCACTTTGAACGGTAATAATTGTATTTTGCTTTGGCAGAGGAAGTTGTGAATGTGATCGTAGAAGGTGGCGCGGTTCCGGCTTTAGTGAAGCATCTCCAAACACCTCCGTCCGACGATGGCGACAGAAACCCGAAGCCTTTCGAGCACGAAGTTGAAAAAGGAAGTGCTTTTGCGTTGGGACTTCTTGCCGTAAAGGTAATTTTACTGAACATATACTAGTATGTACTTAAAAAAAGAAAAAATTGGTTGTTACTATCATGCTTTTAATTTATAATTTATATAGTTTTGTTTAGTAAATATTGTAGCTGAGTTTTTGAATTTTTTATTGGAAGTTCACTTTGTTTCGATCTGCATGCTTTTATGGTTGAATTTATTGTTAGTAGCATTAGTAAATTTTTCCTCCCTTATTAGTATGTTGGATTAGATAAATTGTTTAATGTCAATTCTACCATATAGATAGCTAAATTGAACTTTGAGAGAATCCGGTACAGAAATAGGGGGTTAATTTAATAAATCCTACCTCTAAAGCTGGGCTATGTATCGAGTTCTGGTATTTTTCCGTTGTTTTGCATGTTTATATACCTGCTGTAATTCACTATGTCTAATCACTTCTTCTATTTTTTTTGGCTTTGCTGCTAACAGCCAGAACATCAGCAACTTATAGTTGATTCTGGGGCCTTGAGTCATCTTGTGAATTTGTTGAGGCGGCACAAGGATGGTTCTACTTCTCGTGCTGTGATTAGTGTCATTAGAAGAGCAGCTGATGCTATAACCAACCTTGCTCATGAGAATAGCAGCATTAAAACCCGTGTCAGGTACTAAAATTGTGCAGTTTTTGACTCAATTCAATTATTTAGCTTTATGTGTTTGTAATCACTATCTGATTTGGTTTGGCAGAATGGAAGGTGGGATTCCACCTCTCGTTGAGTTGCTTGAATTTACTGATACAAAGGTGCAGAGAGCAGCTGCCGGGGCATTGCGAACACTAGCATTCAAGAATGATGAAAATAAGAATCAGGTAAGAGACCTGCCTCTGGAAGTTGGTTTGGAAAAATTACTTTTGTGATAGTAAATGGAGTGAATACTATGGCTTTGCAGATTGTTGAATGTAATGCTCTCCCTACTCTCATTCTAATGCTAAGATCAGAGGATGCTGCTATACACTATGAAGCGGTAGGATGTTATCTTATTGTAGCTTAGGTTATATTGTTCTTGACCATTACCACTGGGTTTTATATTCTTCTTACTATGGGTTGTAGGTTGGTGTGATTGGAAATCTGGTGCATTCATCACCAAACATAAAAAAAGAAGTTCTTGCTGCTGGAGCTTTGCAACCTGTCATTGGTTTGCTTACGTATGCTTCAAAATTATTAATGTTTTTATCTTACTTGGTCTAGCATGACTTCATGTTTGTTAATTTTGGGCTGTTTACTGTGTTTATCCAAATTTCTCCCTTTTTTTTTCGCTCTATTCATTTTTTTTTTTTTTCTATTTGAAATAGCTCCTGCTGCTCAGAGAGCCAAAGGGAGGCAGCTTTGTTACTTGGACAATTTGCTGCAACTGATTCTGATTGCAAGGTAAAGAGTGTCTCTCTCTCTATTATTTACTAGGCTTAATAGAATTATTCATTGTCGTATTTGTCTATCTAGAGTACGGAAGAAGAAAAAACAATTATTGACTCTGAAATTAATGTCCTAATACTTAAATGAATTTAGCTTTCAATTTTCATCTTATTTGCTTTGTTGTCTTTATACTTTACTACTTATTACTACTTATTATATTTCTTTTACTTTATTTTTCATTGTTTATGATTCTATTTATTTTTGACTTTTGCTGCTATTGGACTGCAGGTTCATATTGTACAAAGGGGTGCTGTTAGGCCCCTGATTGATATGCTTCACTCTCCAGATGTTCAGCTGAAAGAGATGTCAGCCTTTGCATTGGGGAGGTTGGCACAGGTTAATGTTGTTATTTTTCTTAGTTATGCAATTTCAAGCTTATTCTGTCAAAAATGCATAATGGTTTTTGTCTCATTTTGATGTCTGTTTGCAAATCAAATTTCCTGCATGATATTTTAAGACTCTTTCTGGAGCTTGATCTTTTTGTTGTTCTCTCTGATTTTTCTTATTAAGGAGGTTTCCATTACACTTAATGCTGGCTTTGATATATGCACTTTCTAGATCTATATTTATATCATTTGCTGTAATTGCTATCTTTTGTTGCTGAGAATCTTAATGCTCTCAACTAAATTTTCCACCTCCATAAGCTGGAACTAGTATATAATTCTATATGAAAAAAGATAATTTTGGTTTCAGGACACACACAACCAAGCTGGTATTGCCCATAATGGTGGCTTGGTGCCCTTGTTGAAGCTTCTAGATTCGAAGAACGGATCTTTACAGCACAATGCTGCATTTGCTCTTTATGGTCTTGCAGACAATGAGGTATGGAAGGGTGTGATCACTGCGAACCTGCGAAAGTGCTTTAATTTATTCTCTGGATATATGTAACACCATCTTAATATATTCTTCTCTCTGATAGGATAACGTATCCGATTTTATTAGGGTGGGTGGTGTCCAACGGCTGCAAGATGGAGAGTTTATTGTTCAAGTATGTTAATGTTACCTCTAGTTCTCCTGTTAGTTTTCTTGCAACTAATTTCTTAATTGCTGCATGATATACATAAGATCCTCGAAAGTTTGCCAACTTATTCCTTCGTTTTTATATTTTTCCTTAATTGGTTCAATATTGGTATTTCAGGCGACAAAAGACTGTGTGGCCAAGACATTGAAAAGACTAGAGGAGAAGATTCATGGGCGAGTAAGCATCTTTATTCCTTTTAACCCTTTACTAATAATCTATTATCATGATTATTTATTTCTTTTCCTTTTCTTTTAACCCCTGTTTGGACGGCCGAAATACCTAGTTCTATAGTGCTCTTTGAAGTTATGTGTCACTAAACTTGTGGGTATAATCTCTGAGATTGTGGTTGTAATATCTTTTGTAGGTTTTGAACCATTTGATGTATCTGATGCGTGTAGCAGAGAAGGGTATACAACGACGAGTGGCTTTGGCTTTAGCTCATCTTTGTTCAGCTGATGATCAAAGAACTATATTCATTGATAACAATGGTCATGCTCTTTGTCTCTTCTTCGGTGTTTCCAAAATCAGTCATATTCTTAATTCTGTGCATTTTGAATTTGCGCATTTCATGAGTGGAGTACATGTTTAGGCTGCTTTGAGAGGCTGATTGTGCTGTACTTTCATGCAGGACTCGAACTGCTTCTTGGACTTCTTGGTTCTACAAACCCTAAGCAGCAACTTGATGGTGCTGTTGCTCTGTTCAAGTTGGCCAACAAAGCTACGTCTCTTTCTCCTATGGATGCGGCTCCTCCATCTCCAACACCACAGGTAAGTTTGTAAGCCGGTTACTTTAGTTCCATGCCTGAATTCCTATATAAAATGAATGGATGCATTCCAACGTAGCGTGTTGTTTGTATGGTCATCCTGCCTCATGATTATGGGAAGGCCAGATATATGGCCTGTTATATACATCTGATAATCCATGGTTGAGGGTGGATAATCCATGGTTGAGGGTGGTATAGACTAGACTATTCTTGAGAGTTGAGAGTCTTGATATGTGTACCTATGTGAGTTCCCATAATCATTTCAATTAGCAAGAGTAGATTGTCAGCTTCCCATAATCCATGGTTGAGGAGAATTCGTTTTATTTTTGGAAGTTCTGTATTAAGTGCCTAACATAAAAGTTTACTGCAGGTCTATTTGGGGGAGCAATATGTGAACAACGCTACATTATCTGATGTTACCTTCCTAGTTGAAGGTTGTAATCTAATCTGCTAAATTAAATGTCATACTTGGTATGAATAAACATTTGGCAACGGTTAAAATTTAGCTTTTGTTGTATTAAGACCCTCTTTTGCTTTTTTCTTGCAGGTAAACGGTTCTATGCTCACAGAATCTGCCTGCTTGCTTCTTCAGATGCATTTCGTGCTATGTTTGACGGTGGTTATCGGGTGAGTTTACTTTTGCCACACTGTAATGCCCCGGATGATCATCTCTCCCTGTTCCCAAGGGGGAACAAGGATTCAGGTGTAACAGTGGGGGTTTCCATTCATAAATCTCTTTAACTACTTGCGGAGTCCATCTTGTTATGCTTGTTTTGCCTGATATGAGATATATGTTCTTTTTCCTGATGTTTCTACAAATGCTCTAAAATCATCTATATTTTGCAAACTTGTATTCTATTTGAAAGTGACTAGTACTCTTAGCTTCAAATTTAAACCTATAGCATTCACAACATAATGGAAAGAATTTTGCTAGCTACATGATATTCATTTTTAAATATTTGCTGGTCTCTGTTGCAGGAAAAAGATGCAAGGGATATTGAAATTCCAAACATTAGATGGGAGGTTTTTGAGTTGATGATGGGGTATTACAATTTTATGATTCTGAATTGTTCCTCTTCCTGGCTCATATCTCTTGAGCATTAATAATTTACTTGATTCATTCCTGTGCAGATTTATATACACTGGATCAGTGGATGTTAAGTTGGATATTGCACAAGATCTGCTCAGAGCAGCTGATCAATATCTTTTGGAGGGACTCAAGCGACTCTGTGAATATACCATTGCGCAGGTGAGCCCGAAAGGTTGTTTGTTGATATTTCGAACCCGTTTTGCTGCTTTAAAATTGGAAATTTGGTGTCTGATTCTTTCTCTGTTTACATTCAAGGATATTTCGCTGGAAAATGTTTCAAGTATGTACGAACTCTCAGAAGCCTTCCATGCTATATCATTGAGACACACTTGCATTTTATTTATCTTGGAGCATTTTGATAAATTGAGCTCAAGATCGGGGTATGTACTTTCAATCATCTTACCACATTTCTGCCATTCTTTAAGAATTTAACTGAATGTTAAACGTCATGTTGGATTTAACATTACAATCTTATTGGATTAGCTGCTTTTATTAGTTATCTAAGTGCTGCTTATATCAAAGTGTGAAGAAATGAGATCCATGATCTCTTAGTTTGCTGATTGTGGTTGGAATTTTTCTAAAGCATTTTTGTGGGTAATTGCATATGTCTGTTCATTTTCGTTGTGTAGCCCTTCTTTTTTGCTCCTTGATTAGAACTAGTTCCGGGATCAGAATTTATCTCAACTGCTGAAAATTTCTGCACATGCTGTATAATTGCAGGCACTTGCATCTAATCCAGCGCATAATTCCAGAGATCCGCAATTACTTTGCCAAAGCACTTACGAAACCTAACCCACATAACTTGCGGCTATAGAAGGCTGGTTTTTAACACCTGATGTCTAACTAGATACGTTGTACAGAAAAAAAGTAGCAGATCTTCTTTGATGAGTGGAGCCGATTGAGAGGTTCTAATTGGTTCATTTGTAGCGTGGTTCATAATCAATTACCGATGCTAGATTTAAATGTTTCATGTAGAAATACTATCATCATAACTTTCTTCTTTCATTCATTGTTTGGTCTTTTAGATGTTTTGAGAGTATGGCCACCACCACTGTTCCGCTTCATGGATTGTGTTGGTTATTAGTTAGATTTAAATGTATTCCAACTATCTACCGAGTTGGCAATCATCGAAATTGCTTGTTATTATATTGA
>AWUE01012648.1:0-30810 GCA_001974825.2 Corchorus olitorius
TATTTGTCCATTAAAATTAGTGATGCATGATACTTTCTTTTTGTTTTTGTTTTTGTTTTTTTTTTTGTGGCCAGAAGTTTACGATAGATTATTAAGCAAACTTTTTCATATTTTAGTATTTTATTGAACGTTTTCAACGCTCTTCTCGTTCCGACCGATTTAGATAATGTACGCGCCGCAGTATATGTATACCACATAATTTATCGGTGGTGTGTGCCAAAAGATGAGTCAAGAATCAAGATAATGAAACGTAACTACGTAAGACTATGCCATTGACATGGTTCGATTTCAGAAGAGGGCGATGGCTAAAGTTTTCAAAAGTTTTATAATGCATACAATCCAATAATGCATACGTGTCAATTTTGCCGAACTTTATATTATGTTATCCTTCTAAATACTAATTCGATTCCTTAATAATGATGCATGTGTCAATCTTGGCTTACTATAATTTTTTAAGCTATCTCCTAGTCCTCGCCCTTATAAATTGTCTGATTCATTCATCATTATCAGTCATCCCACCGAAAACTTTCATAAAAGTTGCCGACTTTCCCTTCTATTAAAAAAATGGGTTCCTTGGGTAAAGAAGTAGCCACCGAAGTTCTGCCTTTCATTCGGGTTTACAAAGATGGTTCAGTCGAGAGACTGGCTGACTCTCCCATCGTGCCACCATCAGCCCAAGACCCTGAAACCGGAGTCTCTTCCAAAGACATCACTATTTCAGAGATTCCTCCAATCTCAGCTAGAATTTACCTCCCAAAACAGGTTGAAGTTGAAGAAACCCAAAAAGTTCCCCTCTTGGTCTACTTTCATGGCGGAGGCTTTTGCTTTGAGTCTGCTTTTTCCTTTGTCGAAACCAAGTTCATGAACCGCTTGGCTTATCATGCCAAAGCTGTCGTCATTTCGATCGAGTATCGGCTTGCCCCTGAACATCCCCTGCCTATTCCTTATGAAGATTGCTGGACTGGTCTTCAATGGGTCGTTTCTCATTCTAGTGATCATGAGATAGATAACAAGGAATCTTGGTTAACAAATTATGTTAATTTTGATCGAGTTTATGTTGCTGGTGACAGCGCCGGAGCTAACCTTGCTCATAATATACTGATGAGAGCGGGTTCGGAAGCTTTGAACTGTGGGGTGAAAATTACAGGGGCGTTTATAACGCACCCATATTTCTGGGGTTCAGAGCCGGTTGGTTCAGAGACTAAGATTGTTGATGAACGAGAGAAACTTCCAATGTTTACGATTTGGAACTTGGTGTATCCGGAGGCTCCCGGCGGCATTGATAATCCAATGGTGAATCCGGTGGTTTCAGGGGCTCCTAGCTTGGCTGGACTGGGTTGTCCCAGGTTGCTTATAACTGTTGCTGAGAAGGATATGCTGAGAGATAGAGGGATTTTGTATTATAATTCAGTGAAGGAAAGTGGGTGGAAAGGAGAATTGGAGTTGATCGAAGTTGAAGAAGAAGATCATGCTTTTCATATTTTGGTTCATGAGTCTGAGAAAGCTAAGGATCATATCAAACGCCTTGCAGCTTTCCTTGTCTAAGGAAAGATTAATTAAGCATATATCGATTGAATAATCTGATCAGCGACCGCTACCTTTATTAGTGTTTTTTTCTTTTCTTTTGTTTAGTGTTTTACTGGCGAAGCTGCTTGGGCTTGTAATGGTAATTAATAACGTTGACTTCAATGTCATTATTATGATGAGTAATTGAGTGTAAGTTTCTGTTTAATGGAATCAGAATCAGACTCCAATACCACGTTCAATCACTTACATCTAGAATGCGATAGGACATTTACGTGTGTATTCTTATTTCAGTTATACATACATTACTTAATGAAATATATTCAATGGCCAACGGTACCTTAGAAATTAGAATTTCAAGTTATTTTTACCTCAAAAAAAAAAAGAATTTCAAGTTATTTTGGTCAAAGTCAAAAATAGTTCAACTTCGATCAACTCCAATTCTCCTTCCACCCACTTTCCTTCACTGATTTAAATGATAACATTGTTTTTACTTTCTATATAGTAGAAACATTTTGATATTTGATAGTTACACTTATATTAAATTAAGGTAAATTATATAATACACCGTCAGTGAAGTTTAGCAAACTATACAAGCGCGTCTTAAAGAGTGACATGTGTCCTCTAATTGTTGGATATTAGTAGTATCCTAAGTAGTGGGGGGTATAGTAGTACTTATAGTCTTTCCCGAACTGTACCCATTTGACCAAAAAGTCAAACCCATAAACCACTTGAACCCGAGCCCGAAAGAATCCAAACCTGAAAAACCCGAGCCCGAAAGAAACTCAAACCCGAAAAAAACCCGAACCCGAAAATACCCGAATTCAATACTAATACAATAATATATTTATAAATATAAGGAAATTTGTAATTAGACAAAAAATTTGATAAATTAAATAATTCATAAATATAAAATTTAGTAAAATAGTGGTGTCGTTATTTTTTTTGTGAAAAAATAGTAGTATTATTTATTATATTATATATGTTGGAATTAGTAATAACATTTTTGCTCTCCCCTAAAAATTATTTACCTTGAATAAAAAGAAATATGAACTTATGGATATGGTAATATTTATTTACCCACAGGTAAATAATCTCTGAAAAAGATGAAGATCGGTAAAATAATCTTAGAAAAACCAGAAAAATTTCGTATCATGTCTATAACAATTTTTCTGCGTAACAGTAACTCTGTTTTCTGTTAGTGAAGGTAGGATTGAAAATTTGAAATAGCAAGTTTGTTTTCCACTTATCCTTTCGGCACGAGCAATGATCAACCATTAGTCCATTATTACTCTATTAGTCGTTGCTAACTTTCTCAATTACTTATTAAGTTATTATTTACTTAGTACTTATTAGAAATTTAGAACGCATCATATGTATCGGTTCTACTTTACACGTGACATTTTTTTTTGTTTAGAAAACACAATGTGTATGCATGATTCAGGATATGACGTCGTCATATATGTCATGTGTGTCGATTCGATTTTACACAAGATACTGAAAAGGTAATATCATTACTCATCTGAAAGGGAAAACAAGAGTAATAGCCAAAACCCAACTCGAACACGAATTAACCTGACATGAAATTGACCCGAAAAACTTGACCTGAAATTGATTCGATTAACCTGACACAAATTTGAACCGAACCCAAAAGAATCCCAACCCGATGCTATCCCAAACTCAAACTCGAACCCAGCCCGGCTGGCCCGTTTGCCACCTCTATCACTATAGCTGCGAACACTATTTGTGCGACATCTATTTTTAAAGGCTTATATATATTTAATTAATATGAAAGTCACTATAAGTCTCTTCAGTTTGTTCTCTCTCTCCCTTATCTCCCTTACCTACACATCATCACATCACATGGATCCTACAGCCAAGGAGGTAGTGAAGGAGGTACCGGGACTTATCAAAGTGTACAAAGATGGGTCAGTGGAACGCCTCCTTTGCTCACCCTATGTGCCACCATCACCGGAACCAGACCCTGAAACCGGTGTCTCTTCCAAAGACATAACCATCTCAGAAAACCCTTCAATCTCAGCTCGCCTTTTCCTCCCAAAACTGATCACTGATCATCAAAAGCTTCCCATTTTAGTTTACTTCCATGCCGGCGCCTTTTGTCTTGAATCCGCTTTCTCATTCCTTCACCATAGGTATCTAAACGCCTTGGTCTCTCAAGCTAAAGTTGTAGCAATCTCAGTTGAATACAGGCTAGCCCCTGAACACTTTCTTCCTGCAGCATATCAAGATTCCTGGGCTGCTCTTCAATGGGTTGTTGATGTTGAACTCAGCAAAAAAGATCCTTGGTTGTTCAACCATGGTGATTTTGATAGAATCTTCATCGGCGGCGACAGTGCAGGGGCCAATTTAGCCCATTATGTAGCTCTCCAAGCAGGCACTCAAGGCTTGAAATGTGGGGTTAAGATTTTGGGAGCTTTCCTTTCAAATCCTTACTTCTGGGGCTCGAAATCGCCACGCTCTGATCAGCGGCCTCCTATTGATCATCATGACAAGTCAGTGCCATCTTTGATCTGGGATTTGGTTTATCCGTCGGCTCCCGGCGGTATTGACAACCCCCTCATAAATCCTTTTGGCGCCGGAAAGCCGAGCCTGGCTGGGCTCGGATGTTCGAAGATACTGGTTTGTGTTTCGGAAAAGGATGAGCTTAGTGACTTTGGGGTATTGTATTTTGATGAAGTAAAGAAAAGTGGGTGGAAAGGTGAAATTGAGCTGTTTGAAGTGAAGGGAGAGGGGCACTTGTTTCATATAGTGGATTTGGGCAAAGAGAATTCCAAGATTTTGATCAAAAGATTGGCATCTTTTCTTGCCTGATAATATTAATTGTTCTTCTTCTTATAATTTACTCTACTTTTGTGCTTATTTTATTTTATCTGTAATGTAATGAAAGTAACAGTTGGCCTTCAATAAACAGATTTTTGATTCAATTACATTTGACATTGAAATTTGATAACTAATAGATTATTATTCAACATCTGGATTTTTCAAAGGTTGGGTGGGTCTGAAACCAGCCAAAGATAGTGAAGTGATCTTACAAGCAAGAATGAATGGTCCCAGTGTCTTATCTCTTGGAGCCTTGCCTTTGAAACGGTACTGGTTTGTTTGAGAATCAATGTTCATGGTTAGTGATATTTTAATCAAGTTTTTTAGAGGAATCAGTGTCGGCATTCAAGCATTTTTACCACCATATGGCATCAAGTTAAGTATCCTAAACATTCAATTTCTCCTTTCCAGTTGCAAATATACACGACATAAAACAAAAAAGGTTAAATTGATTAAAAGCTTATTAACTATCTTATATTTTTTGAAAGGTAAAAGAGATTTAATTTAATTTTATTGATAACTGATAAAAAACACCATCACGAAATTTGATTGAGTGGTAAACAGTTCGTTCCAATTTGAACAATCTCGAATTCGAGATCTTGATACAAAGTCACCTTCATTGAGAATTGAGATCTTGCATATGCTGATGCTCAGGTGGATCCGGATTAGACAAATACGAGTGGGAAAAAAAATATAGTAATTGATAAAGAAGGCCCGGCAAATACAACAAGGCAAATACAACAAGGGGGTTTGGGGCCTCAGTAGCACTCATACAGAATAAGTGTATAATTTAACATATTTCAATTGTGTCCATTTTGCCCATTCAACTTTGTGTAACACTTTGCACCTGAACTTTTTTTCCACCTAATATCTTCAATTTGAAAAAACGGGACAATGTGTCAATGGCCCCTTATTGCTGTAACGTTAGACAAGTGAGGGCACGTGATGGTTAGGGGTAAAATGTCTTGATTTTACAAGTTATAATCACGTGACTAACGATCATGACGATCATAATAGGAGGGGGACATTGTCCCATTTATCAAACAAGACACAGGGCATTCACTATGTGAGTAGTTTTTGGTAGTTTTTTTTAACGGGTAGTTTTTTTAAATGATATAAATTAAATTTAAATACTTATATTTATTTTCTAATGAATAGTTTTATTTAAAATTAGTAGTTTTATTTGGTTTTGAATTTTTAAAATTTGAGTTTGTATCCGAGTCAACTCGTTACACAAACTCAAGACTTGGCTTTATAATTAGTATAGATAAGAGGGAACATTGGTTCGAAAAAAAGTTCAGGCGCTAAGCTCATTCCAATTTATAATGTTTTTTTTTTGCTTTGGTCATATTACATGCCCATTCCAATTTATAATGCTTTTTGCTTTAGTAATTAGTCATACCAGTAAAGAGGAAGAACCTAAAAAATAATTATACTATTCATTAAAGGGCCATAAATTAAGGTTAGATAAATTGTAAGGAAAAAGGTAAATTTCCAGTTTGACTCATACAATCACAACAGGAATTTATGGTGGTTTTGAGCTGCCTGCATCAGCCAAAAAAAAACCCGATTCCTCCCACCAAGCCTACAGGAATCTTTCTTGGGCTTCTTGTATTCTTCCGGCGCAATCTATTTTCATATTTAGAAGTTACAAGCTGATTGAATTGTTGGCCCAAATATATTGCTGATTGATATGGACTAGCCCAATTCTAAGCCCATGAAGAAAAAGTCTGGCCTTTTTGGCTTTTTTTGGGTACCTGGCCTTTAGAACCTCTATTTCAATCATAGCCGTTCATTCCAATCATCACCATCAAAAACCCTAAAACAATTTCCATCTAAAAACCTCCTAACTCTCCACCCTCATTTCCCTCTACTCTTTAACCCTTGAGCCGCACCTTCTCTTCTCAACTCCAAAGAGCACTACCCAAAGAAACCTAACCATGGCGGCTCCAGTCGAGTCCGTTCAGTGCTTCGGTCGCAAGAAAAACGCCGTTGCTGTGACCTACTGCAAGCGTGGCCGCGGCCTAATCAAGATCAACGGGTGCCCAATCGAGCTGGTCGAGCCCGAGATCCTCCGCTTCAAGGCTTATGAGCCGATTCTCCTCCTCGGAAGACAGCGTTTCGCTGGAGTCGACATGAGGATCCGAGTCAAGGGTGGAGGTCACACTGCTCAGATCTACGCAATCAGGCAAAGCATAGCCAAGGCTCTGGTGGCGTTTTATCAGAAGTATGTCGATGAGCAGAGCAAGAAAGAGATTAAGGACATCTTGGTTAGGTACGACAGGACCTTGCTCGTTGCTGATCCCAGGCGGTGCGAGCCTAAGAAGTTCGGTGGTCGTGGAGCTAGGGCTAGGTTCCAGAAATCTTACCGTTGAGGAAAGAAAAACACTACAACAGAGAGAGGTTCTTTGTTTCTGGTGCTTTTTTGTTACTTTTTTATGTTTTATGCTTTAAAAACGGTAGTTTGGACTATGTTATTGTTGCTTTTGTTGGATTTAGAAATATTGTTTTAAGTTTTGTAATGGGATTTTACTGTTGAAGAGGTACTTTGTCTGCAATATTTTGTCTTTACCATGATTAAATGGGTTTATAGCGAATTAATTGAATGGTACCCTTAGTTTGGTTTGAATTGTTAGACGTGTAGTAATTACTTTGGACCAATTAAAATTCTAGTTTTAGTTGCTCACTGGCTCTGTTGGACTTGGGTACAATGAATTTATGATGCTTTGATGATGATGAAGATTGGCAAGCATCTAGTTGCTTTGCTGGACTTGTTAAAAGACATTTCTGTGAATCATGAATCCGTCCAGTTTAGTTCAAGACTTCAGATGCTAGATGTTTGTTCATCTCATGGTCGAAATATCTAGATGCTCAACATGATTATGAGTACTACTTAACAATGGTGGACGATTTTATGCATGGTGTTCCTTGCATACTATTCTGTAAAGTTTATTACTACTTTGCTAGTAGTGCTAGAACTTAGAAGTGCAGCTTGTTTTAGAATTGAAAAGCAATTTCATTTTGCATTTTATGGATCCCAAAGCCATGCTCCATTTTTGATGTGTTTATTGCAATTGACCCTTTACATTCTTTCCACTAATGATGCCTCTGGCTAGTTAAGAATAGAGCTATAATGAAAACTTGCTTGTTTGATTCAATCTCATGGAGCATTATGGAGTTCTTGTGGTATGGCCTTTGTTATGGATTTATTACTTCAACCTTTCATAGTGCTTGTTCCTTGTCTTCTTTATTGACCTCAGCTTTGCAGAAGTCATCTTATTTCGGGCCAAATCTGAATCTTTCATGATTAATAACAAAGGAACTAAATATGTGAAGTTAAATCTTTGAAACTCTTATTGAATTTTTATCTTCCTCTTCCTGTATACTTGTGTTTTCTTTAATTTATTGATCAAATCGTTAAGACTAGCTGTCCACCCCCAATAGAGGGTGTTAGACAGTTGTGGCATTCTCCTGGTTTATTGATTTGGGTTCTAATATGAAATAAAAAGTTGAACATTGAAATCGGAGTGGTAATATTGCCTTAAACTGAGGTGAATGGTTAAGTGGTTTCTAATTCCAATGGAAGGGCCATGCCTTTACGCTAAAAACTGATCAGTTTGTTTGTTAGATATCCTGAAATGTCTGGAGGTGATCTGCATCTGCAATACGCGGAGTTTGGAATTGAGAAAATGTACTTGTTTGCTCAAAAAAAGAGAGAAATGTACCTTGATCTGCCTGGTCTTTAAATTCTGTCAAAAGCCCAAATGACATATCCATCCATGGCCGAGTACCAAAGACCCTAAGGGTTGTTTTGGACTTGGGAGCCCAAATAGTAAGAAAGCTGCATTGCTATTGCTTATACACTAACACTATGACGAGCGAGGGCCAACTTTCTGTTCTAATTCAAAATGGTAATGAGCTGTTCTTCCATGTTATATTATCCTGGAAACTAAAACCCATGAATGATAGTTCCTGTTATTGCGAAAAAAAAAAAAAAGAATTATAGTTACAAATGAGCAAAAGACGAGTACTAGCACTGTAAGTTCTCTTTGAGACTTGTGGTATGCGCTCACCTCGGGACAGCCTTGCATTGAGTATGAGCCCATATAATGGAGCAAAGTATTCTTTTGCTTGTGTCTCTTGCTAGACGTCTATCCACAAATGGCTATTTTACAGTACTAAGCCAAACAAGACAATGTGGTTGATATGAGAGTGAATGACTGTCACAAACACTAATCGGTTTGAACACAGCATTCCATTCCATTCTATGTAACAATCAAAGGCCAAAGCTAATTAAAGTCGTTGGCATTTTGATGAAGATCTTGTTTACTTTTATCTTAGGAGATCCCTTCCCGTTTGCTATTATTGCTTCGTTGACTAGCTTGAAACCTCATAAATTAATCGGAACAAAATGCTTAACTTTAGGAATAAGAATCATCAATCCTTCGACTTTCCCCTTTATCCCTTCTCCTTTTTGCCTTTTGAGGCCATCGAAGTCTAAGCTTAGCTCCCATGTGGCCACGTCCAAAGTTCAACTCCTTTCACCATTAATTCCGTGCATTTTAAGTTTACCAAAACGCCTAAAATGCATTAAGACATCAAAAAAGAAAGTATAAGAAGGCAACAAGCAAAACACCCCAAAAGAAAAAAGACTGAATGATGGGTGCAATCATGGCAACCCTCTATTATTTTTCCCTTTGGTGGTTGCCTACCAGTATTGAATAATGGTGGTCCAGTTTTAATCCAGTACTACGAAAACTACCAAACTTTTGTTCATATAAAACCAAAATCTCTGCTCCCCAAAACTCTACAATATATTTATAGAATGACAAGAAAGAATGTGACATGCATGGTTGCAATTGCCATGTGCAGTTTAGATGCCCTCATTTACACTCCACAGTTTCACCCACATTAGCCTCCATTATTTCTTTCCTTTACTTTTTTGTTTTGGAAGAAAGGGAAATGAGTAGTATTCCTAAAATACAAGAATACACTGAATCAATTATTCAAGCAAAGCAACCCCATTAAACTATTTTGACAGTCTGAAAAAGAGCAGCTAGTGAGAGTACTTCCCTGCAAAAGTTGTTAAGCTTTCAATCGACCCTTCCCCTTAGGCCTCTGCTTCGTGTGGCCTCTTCCACGACGAGGCCCTTTGCAATGAGGTGCAATAATTTTGAACTGTTAGATTTGGTGACCTCAAATATAAACGTTTAGATGTAATATTAGATCTACTTTATTTTTGGGATGCAATGACTTGCTATCGGTTGTCATGCTCATTCTTATCTAGGATATGTTTTATATTTGAGGATTAAAAGATTAGAGATAAGAAATAAATTATTGGACCAAGGCCGGTTAGGTTGGGAAGCTCAATGCCCTTTAAGCAAAATTTTGGGTACGAATCTTGTGAATGGCAAAAATAGGTGATGAGAAAGTTTATCTCCAGTTGGGATCTGGCCTGACTCGATTTTGGATTAGTTAGGATCCAATGTGACTACTGATATTGGACTTCCGTAGCAAAGAAAAAAAAGATTATTGGAAGCTTCTTTTAAGAAATTTCATTTAGTAAATTTCAAGTCTTATAACTTGAGAAAATAGATGTTACAAGAGTTTTCTTCATTTGAGTTCCGACACAATTAGACTACAAATCAATTGGGATATAGTGTTGTTACTGGTATAAAAAGACCTTATTATAGCCGGTACCCATATGTTTCCCTTGGGGAATGACTGAAATCAATCATTGAATACAAAAAATTTCAGTTATATATATATGCTTGTGTTTCCTTATCCTTGCTACTAAGTAAAAGGAAGTCAGTCATCATGGAAATATGATTGCAATATAAGCTTCATGTTGATTGTTGAGTGTGTCACAAAATTTCATTCCCTTTAGCTCTGTCTTTTAAGTTTAACTATAAAAAACTGCTAATTAAAACCTTTGATTAGATTTGGATAATAGAATCTACTTATTCTACAAGTTTTAGTCGATGTGGTAGCAATTTCTTTTAAGTTAAAATCAATTATCATGCATGCCTTTTTACCTTAAAAAAAAAGCAGAACTAACTAAAATCAATAATCCTTATAAGGAACGAAATTAAACGTGTTTCCAAACGCTGCCTTAGAGATATACAATATAACAATACACACTTTAAAACGGAATCTCCAAATTAATCCCCCAAAAAACCTAAAAAAAGCCAACGTTTCTTTTGTTTTCCTTCGCTTTCATTTCATTTCACATTTCCCTCCACACTCCACACTCCCACTTCCACTCTCACGCTCTCTGCAATAATAACTTAATCAAACGAAAAAAAGAAGTCAGAGAACAGAAAAATTAAAGCGAGGTAATCCTTTTCTTCTTTAAAATTTTTACTTTGAAATCATCTTCTCATGTCTTCCCTTTGATATTTCTAGGGTTCCGTTACTTCCCGTTACTGTTAACTTCTTCTTCTACCTTTTTTTCTGTTTTCAAATCTCCTTTGGCGGCTTCCAATCTAATCTCTATGCTTTTTTATTTTTCTTTTTCATCGATTTTTTAGATGTTTTAAAACTTTTCTTTTCATTTTTTTTTCTTTCAGATCTGCCATATGTATGTAAATGGTTAAACTATTATGCTGATGTTGATTACTTAAGTTTGATTTTTCTTCTTTTTATTTTTTAATTTTTAGTATTTTTAAAATATGAAGCTTTGTTTACTCCCTTAGATCTTGTGATTTCACTATGATTAGTGTTATTTTCTCGTGCTATTTATTGCATTATATATATTTTTTACTCCATTTGATTCTCTGCCAAACCACTGCACCAAATAAACCATTGATTGCAGTTTTCTTATCTGTTCTTCCAAAGATTGTCTTTGCTCAGCCTTTTTCTTTAGTAGATAGTTGGAGTTTTGAATTTAAATGCTGTTGATTTTTCTTTCAACAAATTTTTATATGTGCTATGTTCATGGATTAATAGCAAAGATTTAAATTTTGAACTTAAAAAAGTTTTTCTAAGGACGAAAATGAAGTTCTATGCTGCCTTTTTCTTTCACATGATAGGCAACCTTTTAGCTCTAAACTGAAGGGATTTTGATTTTTGTGATTCTTATTCAAATGACTGTTTTTGGACCCTTATTTCTTGCCTCTTTCCAATTATTATTGAAAAAAAGGGTTAAGAGTTTGTTTGCTGATTGCAATTGTGTCTTATTTTATTTTGTATCTGTATTGAAAAAGATTAGCTTTCTGATCAATATTGCAGCTTTTGTTTCCTCTTTGATGATTAGTTGAACTATGTGAAACTTAAGAATCCATACATGTCTGCTTGTTTCTAATTTCTCTGCATTGAGTTTTCATGATATCATTTTAGATTTTAGTCATTTTACTTAAATATCTACTGAAGCTATTGAGTATTTGCAGCCTGATTCTTTAGGTCCTGTAATGGATTCCACAGCAAATTCTCAACGCAGGCCATTTTCAATTAAGCTATGGCCTCCTAGTGAAAGCACTCGGCAGGTTCTTGTGCAACGATTGACAAACAATCTGACCAGTAACTCTATCTTTACCCAGAAGTATGGTGCTCTTAACAAAGAAGATGCTGAGGAGAATGCTAAGAAAATTGAGGATGTAGCTTTTAACACAGCAAATGAACAGTATGATAGGGAACCTGATGGTGATGGAGGTGCTGCAGTGCAGCTTTATGCCAAGGAATGCAGTAAACTTTTGCTGGAAGTTCTTAAAAGAGGGCCTACCCCCAAGGAGGAGGAGGAGAAGGAGGAGAAGGAGAAGAAGGAGAAGAAGGAGGAGAAGGAAGAGAAGAAGGAGTTGGTGTCTGAGAAAGATATCTCCTGTGAAACACTCTTTGATATATCTAAGGGCCTGCGTTCTTTTATTGAGGCAGAGGAGGCTGAGAGTCTTCTAAGGCCGTTAAAGGAACCTGGAAATAGTTACACCAAGATATGCTTTAGTAATAGAAGCTTTGGTATAGGAGCAGCCCGTGTTGCTGAGCCCATTTTGGCTTCCCTCAAGAATCAGTTGAAAGAAGTTGACTTGTCTGACTTTATTGCTGGAAGACCGGAGGATGAAGCCCTTGATGTTATGAACTTATTCTCAGCTGCCTTGGAGGGTAGTGTTTTGAGGTATCTTAACCTCTCAGATAATGCCTTAGGTGAGAAGGGTGTTAGGGCTTTTGGTGCTCTTTTGAAATCACAGAATTGCCTGGAGGAGCTCTATTTAATTAATGATGGTATCTCGGAGGAAGCTGCCAGAGCTGTTTCTGAATTGATTCCCTCTACAGATAAGTTGAGGGTCCTTCACTTTCACAATAATATGACAGGAGATGAAGGTGCAATTGCAATTTCTGAGGTTGTGAAGCGGTCTCCTTTATTGGAGGATTTCCGATGCTCCTCTACCAGGGTTGGTTCAGAAGGAGGAGTTGCCTTATCAGAAGCACTTGAGTCTTGCATCCATTTAAAGAAACTTGATTTGCGGGACAATATGTTTGGTGTAGAAGCTGGAGTTCCACTGAGTAATGCTCTTTCAAAGTTTGTGGATCTGGTTGAGGTTTACTTGAGTTATCTCAACCTGGAAGATGAAGGTGCAATTGCTATAGCCAATGCTCTTAAGGAATCAGCTCCTTCTCTTCAAGTTTTGGATATGGCTGGAAATGACATAACAGCTGATGCTGCTCCTAGTATAGCTGCTTGTATAGCAGCAAAGCAGCAACTAACCAAGTTGAACTTGGCTGAGAATGAACTCAAGGATGAAGGTACGGTTCAAGTAAGTAAGGCTTTGGAAGAAGGACATGAGCATTTAAAGGAAGTTGATATGAGCACCAATTTTATAAGAAGAGCTGGGGCTCGACATTTGGCTCAGGTAGTTATTCAGAAACCTGAGTTTACATTGTTGAACATCAATGGGAATATCATCTCTGATGATGGTATCGACGAGGTGAAGGAAATATTCAAGAAGTGTCCTGAGAAGCTTGGTTCCTTGGATGAGAATGATCCAGAAGGAGCAGATGATGATGAAGAATCTGGTGAAGGTGAAGATAATGATGATGAATTGGAATCTAAAATGAAGAATCTTGAAGTTAGTGAAGAAGAATAGATTTCTTATCTTCATTTATTTCCTCTTTTTTAAGTTTTAAAATTCCGCAGGTTCTTCTGCTTTAGAAACCCTTCAGAACATTAATAATTTGTAGTATTCATTGCTCTGCTGAATATTTCCGAGCAGGGCAGTGTCTAGTTAGTAGCCAGGTAGCCAACGGATGTGTTTTAGCAGTTGAAACTCTGTAGGATTGTTGTCATGTTTATTTCGTTAGGTTTTGTTATGTTTGGAACTTAAAATCTTTCAAGTCTTTTATTGTGATTGCCCATATTCTCTTGGTCATACATTTTCCCTCTCAACATGCTAATGATGCTTGCTTTCAAGGTGTGCTCTGCCAAATTTTTTTACTTCACTTTGTGTGGGATATTTTAGCCAGTTGTTACATTCTCTTATTAGTTCAATTCAATATATGGCAGTTATGTTACACGTTATTAGTAATAAGTCTTTCTTTTTAAGCTCCCCTGCTTTGCCTAAAATCTCAGTGCATGGCAAAGCAAGGTGGAGAAACATTATATCTCAAGCTTTCTAGCTTTCTTTCTGCAACTAATTTTCTCTTTTTTTTTTTACATTTGTAGTTAAAAAGGAGTAACAGAGCCCTGAAATGCAGGCGTATGAAACTAACATGGTCGAGTCAGTGCTAGTCTCCTCAAGCTATGACATAATATTTTCTTTTCATTAATGAATCATAGTAATTATCATTGCATGTTCCATAAGAAAGAAGATTGAATATCAATATATCTAATTTTCTGATTATCACTTTATCAGCAGCAAAATTACAGTTGAAGTTAAAGGCACAGATGAATAATGCACCAATTAACAAAGAAGGAATGACGAAAAACAAAACCAATAAACAAAATTCCCAATCCGACATGAGTTTACAAAGCTCAAAACTTAAAAGTTAGATCAACTAAGAGTTACGGTCGGGTCGGGTCTTGCATCAACTATCGAATATGGATTCCTTGATACTTAAGTAAAAACGGGTGATTCAAAAGTTGAGAGGCGCTCCACCTCTTACTTGGGTCCTTCTGCAAGCAACAATCAAGAAAGCTCTGAAACTCATCGGAAGCTCCCGGCGGCAAAGTCAGCGGATCCCCAAAGCAGATTGCACACATCAGGGTCACCCAACTAGGGTTTTGATCCGGTGGCAACAATGGGAAGTGACCCACATAGAGTTCCATTACAGTAACACCCAAACTCCAAATATCCCCAAGAAAACCATCGTAATTGCCTCCATTAGAATCTGGGTCAAATCTCTCAGGACTCATGTAAGCGCAAGTTCCAACGTAAGAATTGCGGGGATCTAAAGGCAGAGAATCAGAAGAAAACTTGCTAACACCAAAATCAGCGATTTTAACTTCCATGTTGTTTTTGTTCACCAACAGATTCGAAGGCTTAATATCCCGGTGCATGATTTTCTTGGAATGCAAGTAATGTAACCCTTCGAGAACCTGTCTGGTTATGTGAGCAACTTCAGGCTCTGAGAAACATCCATGGTTTTTAAGGACGGTGTCCAAAGTTCCGCCGTCCATGTACTCCAAGAGTAGCGCCACGTCATCACCCGAGGGTTTCTCGTAGGTTTCATAGCAACGAATGACGTAAGGGCAATCTGTTTTTCGAAGAATCTCCCTTTCTCTCAAAACTTGCTTGTAAATACTCTGGTCGCCGACGCCGCGAACCACCTTCAAAGCGTAAATGTTGGAGGTGCCTTTATGTTGAACCTTGTAAACGGTTCCGCCATTGCCACGGCCAAGTACTTCGAGTTTCTCGAGTTCCGCAGCGGGTATGGCGGTGTCAGCGGCGGTGGTTGTGGTGTCGGAAGGAGGAAGAAAGGGAATAATCCGAGGGCATTCATCGGAGCAATTAGGAAGCTGAAGCTTGAGGTTAAGTCGGCCACGCCCACGAACGACTGCCATGCTTTCTTTGGAGATAAAAGTAAAGTAGTAATTTTTTTTCACTGCTATATTATTATATATAGGAAATCTAAAAGTCCTAATCCTTATGGGAATGGGATTTCTTTCCATTAAAATTAAAATTAGACCCAATGCAGCCCACACCCAAAAAAACCCAAACCGAGGCCCAAATTTTTTTAACTAAAATTGCATAAGGCATTATAATTTATAATAACTAAATTAATTTTTGAATAAACCGAAAAAGATCAAAGTTTTGTTTTCCTGTTATATATCTTTAATTTCCATTTTTTCTATTACTTTTAAGTTTCAAGTATTTAATTTTTATTTCAGTTTTTACAAATAATATAAAAGGAATTTCTGTTTTTGGAAAGGCAAAAGTTTCTTAAAACGTATACTAATTAAGTATGTATTCTAAACACGAATTGAATTCAAATACAAATTAGTTTACAGTTTTACACATGAATTTGAGTGGGCCTAAAATTAAAACCTTCCTAAACTTACATGGTGAATACAAAATGCTGCTAAAAGACTTGCTAGTATAAATCCATTTTCCTCATCCCTTCCAAGTCTTTTCTAGGATTAAACCTTAGGGTCACTGCTGCATGAGCAAAAAAATTACATCAAGCCCATCCATTTCCTCTTCCACTGGAATTCTGTCTAGAATCTGATGATGAACTTGGAAAAACATAGCTTGATCTCTTCTTCTTATGAGTATTCCATGTAATTATTCGATCATTCCAAGAACCTCCTCCAACACCCTGATGTTCAGATTTCTCCACACCAGGATACTTGAGTTCCTCGGTGATTTCACCATTGGACTTCAGTCTCTTTGGAGCTGAACCATAGGTATCTTCACTTGTTCCCTCGCTTATTACCGGCACATTCTCATTCCTAAATTCTGATACTTTTTTCTCTTCCTCTATGTTATTACTAACAGATTCATTAACTTCAGAAGGAAGATGGTCTTTTCTTTTCCGTTTACTTGATACCTTTTTTGCCATGTCTTCTGCATTTTCCACAGCCCTCATAAACTGTAAGTCGCTTAATGTATCCGCATAATAGTTTCCCCCCTTCCTTTTTCGCTTCCCTAATTCAGCATTGTTATTTTCTAAACTTTTGGCCTTCGCTTCATCATTATTAATTTCATATACCCACTCAGGTACCTCGTGTTCTTCCATGAGACGAGACCTATAATTCTCCTTTAATCTTCTTGCCTCATCCATTTGCTCAAACATCCGGAACTCCTCATCTGAACGAGCTGCAAGTCTGTTGATTTCTCTCTCACTTGGCACATCTGTTCCAAGTGCTCTTGTTCCTCTACGCATAATTTCTTCCAGCATTTCTTTTCTGTCCTGAGCTGCATATACCAATAGGACACATTAGCATGGTATACAATGTAGATAAACGGAGAATCAAACAGGAATTGCCATAAACAACACGTACTAGTTGTCATGTGATTGATGAAAACAACTTTTTTTGAATAACCAACAAGACTAGCTTGAACACAAACAAGCTCCAGCAAGTTCAAATGGGCTTTTAAGCATGCACAGCCATAAAATAATTACTTCAAGCACAACAAACCTGTGGAAGTCGTATTAAATAATCCGGCCTGGATGACCTTGGCATCAATACCCATTTTCTGCTTTGCACGTTCTAAAATGACCTCTTCAATTGATCCAACACTAACCAGCACAAAAACCCTGACTTCTTTCTTTTGTCCAATACGATGGGCTCGATCCTCTGCCTGTTGGTCCATTTGTGGATTCCAGTCACTATCAAAAATGATTACAGTATCAGCTGTCTGCAAATTCAGGCCAAGACCACCAGCACGAGTGCTTAGTAGAAACATAAAATAAGGAGAGTCTGGAGCATTGAACTTCTTCAGCAAAGTCCCTCTTTCCTCAGTTTTTGTAGAGCCGTCAAGTCTAAGATACATGAAATCATTGAGTCTCAGATATATCTCAAGAATGTCCATTAGATGAGTCATTTGGGAGAAAAGCAGGACTCGATGGCCAGTTCTATGAAGTTTTGGGAGTAATCGATCAAGGAGCTCAAATTTCCCAGATGCTCTTACAATCTCCTCTCTCTGCCACATATTGTAGTGAGGCACAAAGAGGTAAGGGTGATTACAACACTTCCTCAATTGCATTGTCAGATTTTGGAGGCTCTTTGATTTTCCAGACCCTGCAAAATTTAAACTTCTTAGTGAACAACTGTCAAATATCTATGCTTTCATTTGTCCCTGAGGTAGTACAAGTACAGCTGAGTTGAAAACCAAATATGCATGTCAAATGAGCTCAACCACAAATGTCAAAGAGTCCAAGATTACAACTAGACAAGTGTATGGAAAAGATTATACAAGATAATTATAATTTAGTTAACAACAAATAGAGCAAACTAAAAAACTCAGCTCCCTTTGAGAAGGTTGTGTTGATATGGAAGCTCTCATAGTAAACGTTCCCTTCCCATTTCTTGAAGAAAAAGTTGGTTAGTAAAGTAGTTACTTAGCATTTTGAAAAAGATGTCAATTTCTTTAACAGCATAGAAAGAGATATTGTTAGCTAAAGCACAGCAATCCCCCCAAAATCTCTGCCTAATTAATGACAGCATGGACAGTTTAGACAACTAGATGTAGGGAGACACCATTAAGAAAAAGCCAACTAATCACGTGAGAGTAGAATCTACAAACCATTATCTAGCCCGACCCTGCCCTTCTCTGTTACTTGCTGATAGTATGCTTTCTGCCATGCTGACAGATCACATTTGAGTATAACCTGTGATTTTCCAGGAAGGTATTTCTCCACCTCATCTTTTTTCCTCCTTAAGATGAATGGCCTTATAACCTGAAAATTGAGGGATTGTATAAAGATAAAGGAGTCCAAACCTAGATAAGAAAGTTTGAAACTAGAATGAAGACTTACATGATGCAGACGGCGAATAATCAAGAGTTCTTCTTCGTCTGTAAGAGAAACATCACCACGATCTGCGAAGGGGGCATTAAACCACTCCTCAAAATTCTGAACGGAATTGAAAATGTTTGGGAGCAGAAAATTAAGGAGTGACCACAATTCTTGTAAACTATTTTGTATCGGAGTCCCAGTTAACAGAAGTCTTCGCTGGATCTGATAGCTGCACAGAAGTGAGCTAGTAAGGTCTCTTCCTAATCAATTGTATCATGTAGATACACTAAACTAAAATTGGCCTCTATGAGGTGAAGCAAGAATAAAAGAGAGCCCACTTAGGATGAAAGATACCCATTTTAAAAGGCAATAGTGGGAAAAAGAAAGGGATAGGTTTAACCTTCCAACAAAACATACTAGCAATCTGACAGGAGCAAAGATAAAGTTTCATCATACCCTGAGAGGAGAGTTCGCGCAAGAGCACAGTCATGGTTCTTTAACCGATGCCCTTCATCAACAATCATGTAGAACCAGTGTATCTTCTTCAAGAATGCTTTATCTCTCATAATAAGATCATAGTGTGTAATCAACACGCTAAAATTTGCATCTCTGGATATTTCTTCCCTCAATGCCTTCCTCTCATCTAAACGTCCATCGTAAAGAACTGCATGAATGCTGAAACAAGAAGAAACGCATAAGAAATTTCAAATGAGATAAATTGCATGTGCAGCATGTTTGTTCCATGTACATACGCACACACATGAACGAGGGAGGGGGCTGGGGGGGAGGATGGAGGGAAATAGATGTTTATGAGGACTACTTTGTGCATACCTAGGAGCCCATGTTGAGAATTCATTAATCCAATTAGGCAGTACAGCTTTTGGCGCCACTATCAAGTGAGGCCCAGTTACACCTTTGTTTTCCAAGAGATAAGCAATTAATGATATAGTCTGTATTGTTTTTCCTAACCCCATCTCATCAGCTAAAATTCCATTAAGGTTGTTATTAAACAAAGAGAGCATCCATTGAAGCCCTTCTAACTGGTATGGTCTTAATTCTCCACCTTGAAGCAAGGATGGCTGCTCAGTTACCTGTTTACAGAATGTAATATCATTAGCTTCACCCCAAAAAACTAACAGAGATTAAGAGATTACAAATATTGCAAACATGGACACTTTACAATGCAAATAGAACATGCTCAAGAACAGACTACAATAAACAAAATTACTATAAAGAAATCATCTTCCAAAAATTGAAAGAAAGGATACGAAAACATGTAGGTTGCTTTTATCACCACGAATGTGCAGCAAATAGACATACACATTGTTTCAAGTTTTACAGTGCAATTGGATTCTATGATCTATCATAGTCAACAAATATCAATGGTCCTTTGGGCCAAAAAGGAGACAATCAGAATGGTCCAGGATGCAACATTATAAATAAAAATAAAATAGTATATCAGGATACAGATAGCAGGGTTATAATCTTACCTTCTCCTGAATCGCATGAATAGCTGAATTATACTGCCGCTGACCTTCAAGTAGATCACTGGAGTCATCATTCTGATCAGAATCAGTGGTTTCTATTTCTTCCTCCGGTGGTGAATCTTGAGGAGTTCCATCCTTCAAAGCATCTATCTCCGGTGAATCAGAATCTAAATCTTTCAAATCTTCAAGGCCATCTGAATTCTTAGCATCTTTCTGCCGTTGAACTGCAGCTCCCAAATTAACAAGGAGCTTATTTGTTTCAGAAAGAAGCATAGTTAACCGTTCATTCTTGCTCTCCTTCACTAATCTCATATATGCTTCTTGATCATCAGCCTTCAGGGCCTGGAACCTCAATTTCTCTGCTCTTGTAGCACGTTGTCTTTGCCTTCCGTGCCATGCCTGTTAAAAACAAAACCCATCAGCCATTTTGTTGATTATATCACAAGTTATGATAACTAAAGCTACCTGTAATTGATGCTAATTCCGGCCAAGGAAGTAAAAATAATGGTCCAGGATTCCCAAAGATGATTAACTGGGTAGGCTTTTCCTCGGAAAATTTTCCTTCAGGATGAAACAAGTACTTATACTTTTCCCTATATATACCATCTAATATGAAACTACAGTGTGGTTGAAACTAAAAATATTACTTGATATATTTGTGTCAAGTTGTTTGTATGACATATAAATAAACAGCAAGGTAGTATTAGCTGAGTTTATTTCATTAGCCAGGAAAAATTTTGGCACTCAGGCTTGATTAAAAGTGCATATTCTGGAATCCCCCATACTAATGGAATATAAGCATATTAGATTTTGATTTGTTTGAAGAAAGTGCCTGAAAATGATGTTATATATTAAAGACATGCAATACACCGTTGAGAAAAGAGGGATGGAGAGCCATTTATAAGCTATGATAACGTAATGGTCACTGAAAAATATGAAAAGACCGGTACTTGCAGTATTATAGTATACTGATTACAGTATTGACTTCATTAGAATAGTGGGTAACTAGTTTAAAGAGTTTAATGAATGTTTTGGCAAGAGATTAAAAGGCTCAAACGTACTCCATTTGGTGATTTAGTTCACGAGTCTCTGTTAAACGCTTACAGTCGAACTGTAGTTTCATCCATAACTATCTTATTTAACATATATATTTCAATTTCCCATGCACCCTTTAAATGGTTCCAATAAGTTTGATCAAAATTTGGTTCAAGACAACCATTTTCCACAAAATCCCCCCCATATGCTCCCCATTCAAGTTACTAGGGCATGACTGAGCACCCCTGTATCCCCTACCAGAAGAATAATGAAACTATAAAACACAAAGAGAAAGCATTATACCTGGACACCATCATTCCTTTGTTTTCGACGCTTTAGAGTAGCTTGAATTTGCAACTGGAAGTCACGGAAGGCATTGACTATTTCTGAAAAGAATTTCTTCTTCCTATTTTCCAAATGGTTTTTTTCCTCCTCTCTCAATCGTGATAACCTCTGCAGATAAATTTTCACTCATTAAGTGTATAAGAAATTTAAATCCTTTTTTGACACATACTAAGGGGGTTTTCTTTTTCTTTTAGATATAGCATAAATTGAATTCCTAAATATCCAAAAATAAATAAATAAATAAATTGAATTCCTACTGTACTATATTTCTAGAATTTCATCTGTGATTGTCCTAATACAAAGGATTGGACTCACTAATGGGAGGGCTTTCCCAAAGCAATGCAAACCAAAAGTCGACCAAGTGAATAACCTAGCAATTTTATCTTTTCTCGTGTATTTTCTACACGACCTCTGCACATGTCATTTACTAAGTCTCTGTCCCAAGCCCAGGTAAAAGCAAAAGCTTTTGACAGCTAAAGGAAAGTTTTAGTCGCATCCTGTAAATAAGAGATCTCAATGGAAAAGAATTCCTAAAAATCTGAGTGTCACCTCATTCCAAGATGTTGACCTTCATCTTAATACAGATTTATGCAAAATCAATTAACCTAGATTCTTATATCCACTTTCTAGAACAAGAACAAAGTTAAAATGAGTAATAGATAAGTAATTGACCTCATAATCCCGTTTCTTTCTTGCTTGATCATCAGCTTCTGTAGTGAATGGAACAAAAATTCCATACGATGTAAAAGGCAATCGCGCCATTCCCCAGTCAAACAACTGTTTGTCAGGATATGCACAGTTCAACTGAAGCCAATACTCAGAACTCACTTGAGAACGTATCTTGCTTTGCAACTCTGCTAGCTGCCGGGAAAAAGCCAGGAAAAAGGTCCTCAGCCACAAGGACAAAACCCATGTCATACATACCAAGATAAAGCAGGAGATAGATAAGAATATATATATCATCATAATCAATCTAAGAACTTCTTCAGCTGCATGCTTTAGTTAGATATAATGGGAACAAGGAATACATTGCTATGACATCTCACTCGTTACATAGGTTGCATTTCATCATCACTTTATAGATTTTTGAAAGTTCTTAAAATGGTTCCTAGACAAGAGAAAGCTATTTTGTGAAAGCAAATGGATTCCAATGCAAACAGTACATAGGGGAAGAAAGAACTAGATTGCAGTGCAATCAACAGCTACCCAACTGGTAGAATAGATGATTGCACTTTCTTTATTACTATGCATATCGGCTACTTTGGTGCATTAGTTTACCTTTATTCCATAGAGTTCAAGTAAGCACTTTGCCTGCAGGTCCTTCCCTCTGCTAGGTGGCAACTCTGATTAATATATAAACACATTAGTAATCCTTCCTTCTAAATATGGTCATCTAAACTAGAACTTGGAATCAAATAATGCTATTCTTAAAACTCACAAATGGCACTAGTAGAAAGTTAGATGCAACCCCAAACCAAAAAATCATTTCATCAAAAAAAATTCATATATGGTGACTATTTGCAAAACTATGATATATTTCTTATAGATCCTTTATACAAAATAATTACCTTCAAGTTCATTCAACCGATGATGAAGGTGGCTCTGATAACGGTTTTCCTTGGATTCTGCCAAACCAAAACCAGACATGAATTTTGAGCGTTGTCTTGATAATGCATCATCAAGGTCACCCAATAAATCATCCTTCTCAGAATTAGTAGAATCATCCTGCCACATGAATGTAAAATCAACATTTTAAGAAACTAGAAGTGATAATCATGTAATTAGAAGCACTTCAATGATTGTAGGTTCAAACGCACACAGCAATGGCAGCCTACTTTTAAGAATTGATTTTATTGTAGAAGGGCAGCACTGCAAATCTGAATTAATTCGGTCAATTTGAGCAGGAAAAAAAGAAGGGGAAAGGGGGATTGGAGAACTGAAAACAATTTAACTCAAAAAGATCAAGTAAAACAAAGAACCAAAATACTGAGACAAAATGCCCAAGTGCTCTCCTCGAAAACTTCAAAACTTTATCAGCAAAATACAAGACCAAGAAGGGGGTTTATTATTACTCTTTTGTTCCTGAATTTCATCAGAATCCAAAATAAACTATAAGAGAAAAAGAAAGAACACATTCGAAAGTAAATAGATGGTATCTCAATCAAAACCAACACAGAAATTCACAGAAAAAGGCACAAATTTCACCCCCAAAAAAAAAGAAACTCAAATTGCACAATGATTTGTCACAAAACAAACCAAACCAACAAAGGGTATCTACAAAACCACAGAAAAACAAAAAATTCATGCAAGAAAACAGATTTTCAGAACAATTCAACACAAGAAAAGCTAAAAAACCCTCAAATTCGCAACAATTCCCAAGGCAAAACAGAAAATAACAAGGGAATTTTGAGAAACACTGACCGAAACAATCTGGGAGACTCCAGCCCCATCAGATCCATCCTCACCCGGGGTCCCGTCATCGGTGGCCTCACCAAGACCCTCTTGTTCGTCATGGCATATAGAGGAAACGACGTCGAATAAGTCAGGAGGCAGAGGGAGGTTTCTAGAGACAAAGTTAAGGGCACAGATCAAAGACTTTGCCTTCTGTAAATTGTCTAAACAAGGTTCCTCCTTCTGTTGTTGGTGCTCTAGCTGAGCCACCATGGCGGGAATTAAATTTTTTCGCAACGGTTAATTTTCTTTTCGTTTTTTTAATTTTAAAACGAGGGGGTTTTATTTTGTTAAAGGAAAAATAAAAGAAAAGAAAAAATTTTATCTGTTTTGGCTTTGTGGGGTGCTTAGTAAGGGAGATAACATAACACACAACACTTTCCCTCTTTTTATCTGGTTTAGGGTTTGTAAGGATATTTTTGTCTTTTTAGCTAAAGAGAAAAAAACGAAAAGAGGAAAGAAGGGAAAAGTAATTGAAAAGAGGGGCAAGATAATAAAATATAAAGGAAAAAGGAGAGAATAGAAACAAATATAAAATAAGGGAAATTACGCAAGTAATAACGTTACGTCGTAACGTCTGAACATGCACGGTAACGGTAAACGGATGAACAGTAATAGTAAGACTTTTCTTTTCTTTTTTTTTTTGAAAAATACTAATTTTTGCTAATAACTTTTTTGATTCAAGGTGCTTTTGGGAAAACCTTTCGTGATTCCTACATCCTACTAAAAAAAATTAATAAGAGAATAGAATTTGTGAACAAACAAAATTTCATGCAATCAACACATTCGAAACCTTGCGTACGCAGCTGCCCCCGTTGGAAGACCCACCCACCATAACCAGGTGCACGATGCGGGTCAGATCCGGATTAGTCAGGGCTAAGCCTTGGATACCGGATGGGATACAAAAAAAAAACACATTCTCGGATTTGCAATTACTAAAATTTGTGAAGACTTCAGATTTTTCTTTCTTCTTACTGTAATGAACATGACAATAAATGT
This sequence comes from Corchorus olitorius, assembly GCA_001974825.2. Classification (NCBI taxonomy): domain Eukaryota; kingdom Viridiplantae; phylum Streptophyta; class Magnoliopsida; order Malvales; family Malvaceae; genus Corchorus; species Corchorus olitorius. Next base: position 24,570 of record AWUE01012648.1, read on the forward strand.
TAAGACTACGGTTATTATAAATTAAACAAAATTAGATATGTAACACAAACTCAAAATTTTGAACAAGAAAATCCAATGGCCGAATTACTTGAGAGGGCCAAAAAAAAAAAGAAGTCGTTACAAGAAATAGGCAGCTAATTTTGCCACCATACATACAATTGATTCACGGACCTCTCTTTTGGAAATTGAAGCAAGAGAATGCAGCACAACCAGCTTTAAAATCTGGAGAATATCTACCTCGAGATCAATCTGGCCAACGTGAAAAGCCCCGGTGCTTCAATGTATTTGAGTCCCAAGTTCCCTTCAACTCACAGCTCTTTCCAATGCTCGAGTAACTGGTTCTTGGAAATATTGGAGTGATATTAAGATTGCTTCCTGTTTAATTTAGGCATAACATAATATTAAACATCTACTATAGAACTACACAAATTTGATTATACATGGCAAATTAACCAAAAACAAATCAAGGGTACCTCTGTCCGAATTGTTCGACTTCCTTGATGAGGACATGTGTTTAAATACATGTCAAATATGTCGCGAACATTTTTTCCCTGTGAGAATACAGAACATCAAAACCAAAGAAAACTGTAATGTCACTATTGTAGCAGAGCCAAAAAAGTTTTACTCAAGCACAGATGTTCATCACATGAATGCACAAACCCATACATCTGAAGAAAAAGAGTAATGTATACAGGAGAGACAAAACTCAAATTAAGCTTTCCTCCATTAACATACCTTTAACGTATGATCTTCTTCTACACTCTTTTCCAACCCAGAAAGTCCACCAAAAGCAATTAATAGATGTCTGCCAAAGTATCAAGCAATTGTGAAAACTTAGAAAACGAATCTAAAGAATAACAAGTTACAAGTTATAATACTAAGAAGAATACCAAACCAATAGTAAACTAATACTTAAAGGATCTAATATGAACAAAAATATACCTAAAAGCAGGTAAATTAAGCTGTGATGAACTAACAATCAGTCCATGCTCTGATGTACCAATCAAGTGATCATACCCACCCTGCAACAATAGGATAAAAGGTATCCTTCTGTTAGCAGTAGTTGAACAAACAATGAAATTACAGAGAAGAGCAGTGGGTTAAAAGTACATCATTAAAGTAAAAATACCTTGTATGGAGATTCTTTGAATACTGAGCTGATATTGGAAGCATACCGCACTTTATACCCCCAGTAAGTTCCTGCTGCTTCCCTAGGCTTGGAAGATGAGACAACTTGGCGTGGTAAATCTAGGAGATCGGAAGTATGATAAAAGCAACTTTATGAGCTTAAGACACAGAATGTCAGAATCTAATCTGTATTAATTTGGAGGCGCACTTCAAAGATTGGAATCATTTTATTACCAGAATTCAAATTGTTGTCAGTTCCCATAGCAACAGTGACTCTGATTCCCGGTTCCAGTGCTTCATTAACCACAACATTCTGCATAATGAATCAAGAATTAACCAAAAAGAAGAAGAAGAAGCATATCACACTCCTTATCGAACAACCTCAATATCCAACTTTAATCTGAATGCTAGAAAAAGCATTATGCAAGTTGAAGACAATACATCATTGAGCTCTGACAATGCAAATCAGGCAGTTTGTCCAGAAATGGTCATTGTCTTTTCTTATTTAAAACTTTATACTCAAAATGAAAGGAAAGAAGCAACCAGTTTGAATTTTTGGCCAAAAGGATCAAAAAAGGACAAAAGGCAGAAACCTTCTGCTATTAGCTACTACAAGGACAAAAGAGATAGCCACCTAAGGACCATTATGTGGCCACATAATTTATGTAGAATCTCCTCCATTTTCTATTAACTTTCTTTAAAGGGGAAGTCACATATAGTCTGGCTACTGCCCCTCTTTGTGCGTGTATCTAAATTAAATTTGTTAATTGATTACAAAAAAAAAAAAACAATGTAGGCAACAGGTTTAAGTGAGACAAACTCCAACAAGAAAGAACATACCTTATCTAAACCTACATCAACCAGTGTACCCCCAGAGCTTGTAGCATTTTCTTTAAGTGTGACACCTATAAAGTTATAACAATATATTAAGTCAGACAAACAATCAAATTCAGTCTCACCATTGATCAAGCCATAGCTTCAATTAAGCTACAGATACCCAAGATTCCCCGCAGAAATTACATCCAAGTTCTTTAAAATCGGCAACCTAACCCTATCATTCCTTTTCTAAAACCATATCAATTCATCGCACTATATTTTATCAGTCCAACGAATGAACTTTTAAAACCACAATCTTGAACTAGTAAGAAATCAACAGCATTAGAGATGTTTTCAAATCAAACAAACTCAATTGGTAAGGAGTTAAATACAACAATGGAAGGTAGAATATATAAATACAAATGAAATAGTAAGCTAACATTTTCATTATCTCATCTGCGCATAACAAGAACAATTCAAAAGACACCAACCAAAACTTACCTTCACGATAGGGAGCCCACTCATGCTTGCGCAGGTGGTGTGGGGCATCAAGTGGAGGTAACATTCCCTGTAAAATGCATACACCGAAATCAACTTTAACAACAACAAATCAAAGCATTTCGAAAAATCTGCGAACTTATTGTAAAATCCTATACTCACCACGTATCTTAGGCTATTATGCTTAGGAAAAAGGGCTTTTCGCAGATATTGAGGTGTCTCAAGATACTGCAAGATCCTAACAAGAAAAGCCGCTCCTCTTTCATCTTCATTTGAATTATTTTGTCTTAAAGCGCCATTATTAGCCGAGTTACGCTTATTATCAAATACTACAACCTGCTTATACATACCAAAAATTACCAATTGACGAGCCTAATTAACCAATTAACGAATAAAATGCGGGATTCAAACAATAAGAAATAAGGTAAAAGACCTCATCAATTCGAAAAATGGTCGCAGCACGAGCAATTTGACTTGCCAACTGTAGAAGAAGGAAAAACCATACTATCTTAAATTAATTTTTTTTAGGAAAAAAATAAAGAAAAGGCAGAAAAACTGAATAGAAAAGGAAGAAGCTTACGCGAGTAGCAAGCTCAAGAGACTGAGCGTTGTCGATGATGGAACCGGCGATAGCTATGCTGACAGTTGGAAGTTCATCGGCTTTTGATTCACTGTTGGTTTTCTCCTCTGCTTTGGCTTTCTTCTTCTTCTTCTTTTTCTTGGGAGAATCGCCGTTGAGACTGAGATTCGTTTCGGTTTCTGTTTGATTATTTTCTGATTCATTTTTTTGCGTTTCTGCTTCTGTTTCTACTTCCGCTCTCTTCTTCTTCTTTCCCATTTCTCAGTTTGTTTTGTTCGTTTGTTTTAGGCTTGTAAACGTGAAAAACGGTAAACCCACAAGGCGCCTTCGACGAGACAAGGGTTTTAAGGGGTTTTGTCAGTTTCGGAGACTTTGGCAGCTAAATGGGCCTTAAAAGCCCAGCCCAAAGACCACATTTTATAAGGGAAATTCTATAAACTAGAAGTTGAATAATTGGGCCAGGTTAAAAATTCAAGCCTTTCCTAAAGGATCAGAGGCTGGTACTACTACTGATCATTGAGCCAAGTTATTTTGGCCCTTCATATGAACCAAAGAATAGCTACCAACCACTAACCTCCAATGGAATTATATAATATCACTTTAACAACTTGATTAATTAGTGTATACTAGATCCTTACCCGCGCGCTTCGCTGCGCGGGGTTTGGATGTTTGGATTTTTGTGCTTAACATAAGAAGTTTTAAGCTAACAAAATTCTTTAACAGGAGAAACATAAACTTTTTGCAACATTTTTTCTCTATTTATTTGTTAATAAAATAAAGTCTTATTACATAGGTAGTTTATGTTATAATTGAAATGTGATGTCTTTTCTATTGACATTCAACATTTTTGTGCTGATATATTGCAAAATCTATCTAGTTTTATGAGCTAAGGGAGGGCTATCCCTATGATGAACTTCAACTTGATCCCCGGGGTTGTTTAAGTACTTGGTTTCATAGCACTTGTGTGATAGGGCATCCTCAAGCCTGAAGAAAGTAGTAGGAATAAATCACCCTTTAATATCGGTTCAGAATATATAGCAAAAGTCTTGCAAAATATGTAGAGACTACTACCAAATCAAGCAACTAATGTTAGATCCTTTGAACTCCAACGTTGATTCCAACTTTCGAGCAGATTTTTAAGCACTGGGACTATTATCTTTGCTGGATTAGAACGGAAGCAGACTCCACCCAAAACCCTGAAAGGTTCCATGCAATCTGTCTTTGGGAAGCCTAGGAAAAGACCAAGGTCTTCCATCTCAATAAGATGGAGTGCGAAGCTTGGGCCCAAGGAGAAAATATTTCATCCCACCTTACCTAAATAAAAGAAACACCATATAAGCCACCATCATTATCAACAAAACAATATTCTATATGGAAAGAGTATGTAATTCTAAGGTAAATACATATCCATACCCATTGTGGAATGATCAGGCTTATTTCCTTTCGAGGCTTTTGCTTTGGCAGTGTGGACAAAGTTGTTGTTCACTTTGAGCATTGGAGAGGAGCTGCTCACTCCTGTATTTCCCCAACACTTCTTGCTTCTATAGCCAATTGCAGAATTTACCATAATATACTTACAAATGTGTCCACTGGTTTGATTTCTGCAACAACAGATATTGCCATTGCTGCTGCAATCTAAGAAGGCTTAAATTCCAAGAAGTCAATCTTGCATTCAATTTTGCACCCAGCCACTGGCAAGCTAGAAACTTAAACTTTAGAATGAATTTCATTTTTTTCAGCTATGAACACATTTGTAAAACTAGTTGATAATCATTTTATTAATCTTAGTTATGCAAACAATTTTACATTATAAACCAAGTAATTCATCAACCTTCTGACTACAAATCCAAGATATATATGCTTTAAAAAATGTACCCTATAAATTATTGGTTACGTCCCCTCCAAAAGGATAAGCAGCTTTTGCTTGGCTTTTGCTTGACAATCTTGTAGAAATTTTGCATGAAAATCGCATATCTGGCTTGTGGCACCTGATGATGATCAGTTACTTGATTAATTGCAACAAATCATACTTAATACATGAGAACATCCTAAATGCCATAGTATCAAACTTACCCTTAATTAATGCCGATATTTGAAGAAGTGACTGGAGTAGTGGAGTACTTGCAAAACTTTTTGCCTATTCTATGTTCTTATCATCTCGCTTCTTAGTGATCTCGGCACTTGAATATCTTGTCAATCCAAACTTAAGAAGTAAATAAATAGGAATTTTGGGAAGATAAATTCAACATCTTATTTCTTGAAATTCAGAGAAAAATAGGAAAAAGTGATCAAACAGAAGGTCTTATAGACACACATGTTCATCAGCTTCAAACCCAGCTCTAGCTTTCATTCATTATCCTCCCAAAGATTGTAGCATTAATATGAGACCAAAAGTTGTGGTTTATATTTCATAGCAAGTTTTATCATTGTTAAATAGTTTTTTTAGCTTAAGCTAACCTGGAGAAGAATTCCTATCTAAGATTAATTTGGAATAAAAAAGTTGAAATCGATAAGTGTTTGGGTTGTCAGAAAAACTTCACACCCTCTCTACTTTCTTTTCTTTGTTAGTCATATAACTTTCAACACGCATTGAGATATTTTAGCTAAGAATTTTCAGGCATTAAAATAGCAAAGCAAAGCAAAAGGCTAAATGACTGCAGAGCTCTGTCTTTCATTACCATTATGTTGATAATCTGAAAAACCTTTAAGACATCAATCATATTTAGCAAGTCTCAAGCTAGACTTCTCCTCTACTCCACCTTCTATCAATATCTGAAAACTTTAAAGTCATTATAACTGCTAAAAAGTGATCATTACCTTGATTTTAGCTTCTTAGCAGCAGGAGAATCATCTGCAATCATTCAAGGCAGCAGCAAACATGAGGCCTAGATTATCAAAGCATACTGATTGAATCTGAAATCAATTCCAAGATTAGAGCATTTTCCACACAAAACGTATCAAGAGTATTCAATGAGACAATGACAGTGAAAAAAGAATCATATTTGCAGAAATTTCAGCAAGGTTATCTGCTATTAACATGCCAAGCTCATTTTTTTTGCAATTGGCTATAGAAGCAAGAAGTGTTGGGGAAATACAGGAGTGAGCAGCTCCTCTCCAATGCTCAAAGTGAACAACAAGGATGTCATAAAGCTAACTCTCTGCAAATGAGATCAGAAAATAAAAAGGAATGTAATTTCTTTCTCTGTCACCAGAAACAAT
>AWUE01012651.1:0-17242 GCA_001974825.2 Corchorus olitorius
TGGTTAATACACAATTTCGGCTAAAAAACTGACCCGACAAAATTTTCCCTTCAATTTTTTATCACAACATTACAGAAAACATATTTAATTCAACGCCAAGAATATTGACGGCTTTTTCACACTTCTAATATCGTTTTCCATTTTTTTTCCTGATTAATTTCTAAATAAAACGAATCAAGATTCAGATGCTCGTAATAACAAATCCTTAAATCTCATCTGGCTGAGATTTCATTAGATGAATATAGATATTTCAAGGAGTCTTTACGCAAAAATTCATTCAAATCTAAGTCGGCACCCTGGAACGCGTTTTTAGCCAAAAAACCGTGATGGTTACACGATTTCGGCTAAAAACTGACCCGAAAAATTTTCCCTCAATTTTTTGTCACAACATTCAGAAAAAATATATAATTCAACGCCAAGAATATTGAAGGGTTTTTCACTCTTCTAATATCATTTTCCCATTTTTTCCTAATTAATTTCTAAATAAAACGAAACAAGATTCAGATGCTCGTAATAAATCCTTAAATCCCATATTACTGATATTTCATTAGATGAATATAGATATTTCGAAGTTTTACGCCAAAAATCATGCAAAACTGAGCCAGCACTCTGGAACGCGTTTTTAGCCAAAAAAACCGTGATGGTTAATACACAATTTTGGTTAAAAACTGACCCGAAAAATTTTCCCTCAATTTTTTGTCACAACATTCAGAAAAAATATATAATTCAACGCCAAGAATATTGAAGGGTTTTTCACACTTCTAATATCGTTTTTTCCATTTTTTTCCAAATTAATATCTAAATAAAACGAAACAAGATTCAGATACTCGTAATAACAAATCCATAAATCTCATATGGCTGAGATTTCATTAGATGAATATAGATATTTCAAGGAGTCTTTATGTCAAAAATCATGCAAAACTGAGATGGCGTCCCAGAACGCGTTTTTAGCCAAAAAAACATTACATACACGATTTTGGCTAAAATCTGACCCGAAAAAATTTCCTTCAATTTTTTGTCACAACATTCAGAAAAAATATATAATTCAACGCCAAGTATATTGAAGGGTTTTTCACACTTCTAATATCGTTTTCTCATTTTTTTTCCTAATTAATTTCTAAATAAAACGAAACAAGATTTAGATGCTCGTAGTAAAAAATCCTTAAATCTCATATGGCTGAGATTTCATTAGATCAATATAAATATATTTTAAGGAGTTTTTACGCTAAAAATCATGCAAAACTGAGCCGGCACCCCGGAACGCATTTTTAGTGGTTTAGCCGTACCACTGTTTGACAGTTTCACCACTGTTTTGGACCCAAACATAACTTAAGTGTAAACTCCGTGTCAATCGTTGTTCTAATAATCTCATATGTACAGTACCTAATCTAATCTGTACAGTGTAATCTCATCTGTACAGTTGCTAATGTCAATCGGACCGCTACCGCACTGCTCTACTAAACGCAGCCTAACTTTTCGATTCGCCTGTGAGAAATATTCTTGAATATTAAAGCAAATATTCTTTTGATAATCCTGTCTAGGGTTCTTGCTTGTCTAGGGTTCTTGCTTGTAAGCAATTAAATCAAAAACCAAGAAATCCAGAGAAGTTAATTGGTCCTAGGGCCCCATTCTAAGGAAAAAAAAATATCCAGAGAATGGATGCTATTATTCAAGCATCTACGGAGGCAACATTGGATCACGTAACATACTTGCAAGAACATAACATAGTATATAAGATTCCACTGAACAATCATCTACCTGCCAGTACATCTGGCAAAAGGAAGAAGAAAATACATACATGAAAGAATAGCAATATGCATACTAAGCAAGTACCTGATGAACCAGAACCAACGAGTGACGACCTCATTTGAAAGGTATAAAAACATATATATTGCATGCATAAATTACCATCAAGAAATGTCATCAACATTCATCAGCATAATCACTGATAAAACAACAATGTCAAATCAAATCATGAATTGCAAAAGCTATGGAATAATAAACCACATCCATTCAACGCTAGGTAGCACAACCAAAAATTGGTCTTAGAATACTTACATATAGCAAAATTCAAAAGTACTTCATTCAAAACTACATATATTTCTGATTGAATTCCCTTAGTAACAGACAGATACAAATACTAATACCAATAAACCTCAAAATAGTAACTTCTATCATTGCTTAATGCACTAAACCAGTAATTGACCAGATCACACACCGAAAGGAGCTCCTAATCGAACAAACTGAATCCCATATCATCATCACTTTCTTCTTCTGGCTCAGCCTGCAAAATTGACAACAAAGTGCACATATATATCAGAATAACAAGAGCAATGAAAAATCATTAAAGACAACTAAATAATATCCCAATTTATAAATTACTTCTATACTCACTTTCTTCTCCTCTTTCTTCTCCTCAGCAGCAGCTGGAGCAGCAGCACCACCTCCACTAACAGCTGCAGCAACAGGAGCAGCGCCACCGCCGCCACCAGCTCCAACATTGGTTATGAGATCCTCGATGTTGCACTTCTCGAAAAGCTTAGCAAACAAGCTTGGCCAGTAAGATTCAACAGTGACATTTGCAGCTTTGCAGAGTGCTGCAATCTTCTCAGCCTATTAGGACCGGTTAAAGAATCAAACAGAATCCATCTCCCAAACAAATGGGAAACCTCTCATTCTTTCAACAACAACAACGAAAATCTAATTCAATCTTCTATTTTTCTAAACCCCACAATTCTTATCAGAAAAACTAAAACAAAATTCTAGTTATAAACCATAAATCGCTAATCGCATAAAGGATACGGTGATGGGGATGCCATCATCATGGAGAATCATAGCAGCGTAAGAGCAAGCAGCTTCCCCGACTGACGCCATCGCTTCAACTATAAAATTTAAATAACAAATCGATTAAACGCAACCCATACACAGATTTACAATAATTTCCAGTCCTACGAAAGGCTTTTCCTTAGATGCAAACAATAACAAGAAATGAAAAGGCAAAGGTAGAGAGAATTACCTCAGAAATGAAACCCGGAATTGACCGTTCTCAAAAAGCTCTGCAGCGCCGCACTGAAGCAAATGTCTCTAGGGTTTTCTCCTCGCCTTTGAGAAAAAGGGTTTTAAAGAAAAAGGTACGAATTGGGCTCCCTGAAATTCCGAGACCAACTATGGCCAAAAAGAATCCGAGACCAACTGAACCAAACCGGCCCGTATTTAATGATGCCTCAGTTAAAAAGAAATCCTAAGCCAAGGCCTACGATCTGGGCCAAGCCCATTTTTTGTTTCATTTCAATAAAGGCCATATCGTTTTGGGCCGATTTCTGTGCTACAATTCCTTATTTGTTTCTTTGCATTAAATAAAAATAAAAATAGATAAATAAGGCTTTGTTTGGGGACAGCATCGTACGTACCAAAATAAGGACAACAACATTAAAATTACAAAATCTTGCTAAGATTCTTATAAAGATCGAAATCTTACCAAAACGAAGAGAAGTGGATTTCAGACCAAGAAAGACTATGACTGCAACATGCTGACTGGGCCATATACATTGACCCGATGATACTAAAAAAATTCAGAAACCAAACGGCCCTTCAGACTTGAGAGGAAAATGATTAATCAAATCTTTGCAATAACATTTCAAGTTTTCAACAATGACTTTGATGTCATGTTCAACAATTACTCTTTTTAAAAATGTTTTGGAACCGACCAACTTTATTGTTTTTATTATAATTTCTAGTGCTTGCTTGCGTTAAAGGCAGCAAATGTTGGAACAGTTTGCTGCTGAGAACACAAGATAAAAGCTAAAAAAGCAATTCAAACAAGATAAGTTTAGAAAATCTATTAATTTTTATGGGATTTTTGTCCATCATTTCTATAGAAGAAACTTTTACAGGCTTTCAATGAATTGGAAGGATCAGAAGCATGATATATGGTGTACAATCGGCATGCTTGACTGATCTGAAAGAAGAAAAGGTAACCCTCCGACCATTTGACCTCTTTTGTTTTTAAGATAAGAGATCCCCTTGGATTCCAAACACATGCATCGAACCCCTAAAGTGATGATCATGGAAAAAAAGAAGGATTTGATCGATTATATAAAAAGAAAATACCCACTGAAAGCGAAAGATGAAAGACAAAAGAGATGATTAAGTATCTGTTTAAAAAAGCAAGAGGAAATTTTAACATCTTATTATACCAACCAACTAATCCTATCTATGAAATGTATCAATCATAAAAAAATGAACAAACAGAAATAAAACAAAGCAAAAAATTACAAGTTAATGGGTGAGCTATCCGGAGCTCGCCCTCTTTTTTGACCAATCAATCAAATTTGGGGTTCAAAAGATACAAAATTAATCTTCTGAACCACTTGCTACCAATATGAACAAGACTGTCATCGGATGCTCTCTGCAACCGAGACAAAATCATCTAATAATTAGTTTCTAAGGTAGAATCCAAAGCCAATATTTGGTTTCCACCCTATGCAAATACATGAATGAATATGATTTTCTTATCCTAATGCTAACAACTAATTAAGACTCCCCTACTCTCCTAGACCAAACATGTATGATGAATTTGGTGACTGAAGATTGATGATAATAAGACAATTCTATTGTAGCATGAATGGAAAATGAACTGTAGGCAGTTAGTGGAGCGAGCTTCCCATCTAAAATGCTCGTTCCATGAATGAACAATCCGGTGCTGAAACTCTTTCGATCAATTCCATCTCTTGTTGTATGCTATAGGTGATCAGGCATGAACCCATTCTTCTTTTAGATCAGTGACTTGTACTCTTGTTATTAAAATGTTCCCTATTGCTCGACCTTTTATGTCCCTTTCAAAAGATCTTGATTGTCTTTAAAAGACAATGTATCCCTCAAACACCGATTAACTTGATGGTTTCTTTTCAGTAGGTGTCCCAGAAGCTTGTGAAGAGTCTGGACCCGTTCCCACTAATCCAGTTGTTGCTGTTGTTGTCGTCGTTGCTGTTGTTGTCGTCATTGCTGCTGGTGGTGGTAGTGATGCTGTAACTGGTGGTGGCGCTGTTTTTATTGCGGATGTTGATGAAGTTGTAGTTGTTGTTGCTGCAGCAGCAGCAGCAGTTGCCGCAGGGGTTGTGGAAATACCTCCTGCATGTTCTGTTTGATAATTAACACTTGTTCCATCTTGCATTAGAAGTTCTTTTGCAACAAGTATTATAAAGCAAGACATTAACTGATTGAAAACTATCGGTTGTGTAAAATAATCACCTGCAGTAGTTGCTGCCATAGGCATTGAAGATGGAAGCGATAGGATTCCTGTAGAACTATATTGCTGAGGCAAATAAGGATATTGTACCATTTGGGGATATTGAACCCCAAAACCATGAGCTTGGCTATTCTGTGCATATTGAGCATAAAAAGGATAGATATTATGAAACATTCCTGGTGACACCGATGCCCCAGTAGCATAGTAAGGTGAAATTTGTTGACCTCCATAGAGACTATAATAGTTCTGCAAAACACCATTAAATTCAGCTCAAGCAATGTCAAAGGAATTGATGAAGTGCATTAACTTTTTTATGCTCAGTCTTTGTTTTCAACTACTAACCAAAGGATAAATGCTGTCTTGAGAATATCCAGTGTACCTGAAAGGGGAACAAATAATGAATGAGGGTGTTGAAACAGGATTCAGAAAGGAGACATTAAACAAGGGTTAAAAGGAAATTAATGGCATTGGATTTCAATTTCTACAATACTTGAACTCACCCATAAGCTGAGTAAGGAATTGGATATTGACCAGAAGGCTGTTGGATATAAGTAGATGAGGAACCATGATAAGCAGGCGGTGCCATCAATCCAGGTGCTGCCCTAAAACGTCCCACCCCTGCATTTCAATATTTTTTTCTGAATTAAGTTATTTTACACCTATAATGTTTAGATCCACATTTAAGTTACAGATCAAATTGGCCAATGCAATTTCATATGAACCACTATGAAAATGTTTCGCATTTTAGTTAGAAACCCATTCTTATAAAAAAGGGGATTTTGAACATTTGAGATATCATTATCAAACAATGACCTTTTTCAAATCCAAATGTTGGATTGAATATTCATTTAGATAAGAAGACAGCATTTCAACAAGAATAAATAACAGATAAAAGATGAGAATGGAAACCATGCTGAGGAGTTGGGGGACGAATCTTTTGTGCACCCAATGAAGCAAGATTGCAATTAGCTCTCCTTCCATCAATGACAGGGGAAGGGTTTTGACATGCTCTCATGGCTGCTTCTGGATCCTTAAAGGTAACCTGGAAATGGGAAAATGTAAAAAAGAAATTCACTTTTTTTTTATTGTTACAGAGAATAATACATAAATACCAAAAGAAGGGGTTTGAAGAAAAGGGATGAATGAAAGCTTACAAAGCCATAACCCTTAGATCTCCCAGTATTCTTATCTGTGATTACAACAGCCTCAAGAATCTCCCCAAATTGCTCAAAATAACGCCTCATGGTATCTCTTTGAGTTTCCCAAGCCAATCCACCAACAAAAATTTTTGTAAAAGTTGTGTCATTGTACAGACCTGGATTGTTACCACCCACCATCTGAAATTGCCTTTGTTGAGACATAGAAAACCAAGAACCAGACCAAACTCCCCCAAATAATAAAACAGGAAAGTTAATAATTTTATTATTAGAGATTCAAGGAACCAAGAACCCCCAAAAAAAAAAAAAACACCACCCCAGAAGCCAAATATAGATATAGAGTGGTAAAAAATGGGAGTATTTGAAAAGGAAAAAAAAGGAAACTTGATAGAGCCGTTTGTTTGGATGATCACATCAATCAAACGACCTTAAAGCTGTGTCTTTTTTTCGGTTTTGTTTTCGGCTTTGCCCTTTCTTCAGGCACTCGTGCACTCGTGTATCCTGTTTTTGTTTTTTTGGTGATCTTCTTCTTCTTCTAGCTGTTGTTTTTCTAATGCTATAACTGCCACTTTTTCACAACCAAAACTCCTCAGATTCCTCAACAACGATACCCGTAACGAGAAAATCATTACTATTGAGAGGGCGGAAAAGGAAATGAGAGAGAAGAGAAAAGAAACAAACAAACAAACAAAAAAGAAGAAGGAAAAAAAAAAACCCTTTCTCCCAACAAATATATAAATTTAGTACTAGTATAGATTATACTGTACCTTATACGAAGTTATAACACAAGAGAGAGAAAGAGAAAGAAAAAAAAATTATGAATTGATGAAGGAAGAAGAAGGATGAAAAAAAAAAAAAGACAAAAAAGCTGCTAGTGGGCACCCACGACAGTAGTAGGCAAGGTTGTCCAATGAAATATCAAGACCAAAGACCCAACCTTTTTTGCTGTATCAGCACTTTCTCTCTCTTTCTATTCCAACAAAGAAGAAGAAAAAAAATTTATATATACATTATATTAAGTATTTTAATATCTGGGTGTGGGTGGGGGACGCCATAAAACATAATGCTTCGCTGTATTCAACCTTGCAATTTTCCTTTCTCAATATTTTTTGGGTTTCTTTCTTTCTTCTTCCTCTTAATATTGCATGTTCTGTTTCTGGCATTTGTGGGTCTTTGAGATCATGTCATGAAATTGAAACCTTGACCCTCTCTTTCTTTCTCTCTCTATTGTCTATTGGTAATGTCTCTGCCTGTTTGGCTCCGTTCAACTCCCTCCCTCTGCAGCTGCAGCTATTCCCTTAACCGAAAAAGTACAGGTAATGGGGTTATGTTTGGTGGGCCAAAACTTTCTGGCACAACCTTCTAAATTCTCCTTTTTTTAATTAATTAATTATTTATTTTTGGATAATATTGGAGTATTAAATTAGGGGGAGATTTACACGTATTATACTCCTTAGTTAACAAAACTAACCAACCTGGCTTAGCTTAGGGTGCCACCCATTGTTTTTTTCTTGATTCAACAGGACAATTCCTCAGCATTTGGAAACCCCAATTTGCCCTTTAATTTGAACATTTTGAAAAGAAACTTTATCTTATAGTAATAAAAATGACATTATTATGAATTAGTATTAATAGTAGTAGGGTATTTATTAGTGTTTTGTCCATTGTCCATTAATCCTAACTTGTTCATGTAAACATTATCCACTGACATGCCTTCCCATTTTGACAACCAAAGGGTCCCCTCTTAAATCATGCTGTTTCTTGCAAACCCAATTAATATCTCCATGAGAAAAGATTGAATATGATTTGAATTGATGAGAAATAAATCAAAATTTAGCCTGTCTAATGTAGCAAACTATGGTTAAAGTTGTCATTTCGCGTCTTTATCTTTTCACATTATTGTATTTTAAAAAGGAAAAAACAGAATTAAAGAGAGTAGGCAAAACTAGTGGCGAGCGTGGTAAGCGGCGTGTATAATGGTTTGAAAGAAGGATAAATTAGAGGAGGAGAACGAGGGAGGGTAAAAACGGATAACTATTTCAAACAGATATATAAGTAATAATAATAAGTGTAATAATAAAACTATAGAGAATGATTAAAAAAATTAACTGGAATCCAAATCATGACTGTCGCTACCACACCAACGGCTTTGGACTGTCGTAGAGTTCGGTCAAACCTCTTCTTTATTTAAACCCTTTACTATTAAATTTAGTATTCAATACTTTCCCTTCTAAGAATCTTTTATATAATTTGATAATGGGTTCTGTGATTGTCGACTCTGTTGGCGGCTAGTAGCCTATAGTTGAGAGGGAAGGCCGAGTGGGAACGGAGAATGTGAGTTAGGGTAAACTCAGGCTCTTCATTGTTTCAAAAACGATTTGATAAAGACAACAGAAACAAATCCCATGAAACTAGTATATATTTTTGGTTAACTTTAGATAATGAACTCATTAATCTTAAATACAAGATCTTTTGCTGATGCTAGTTTTATTACTAGAGTACCTCTAATCCATATTCATAGCTCAAATTCTCGAATTGAAGTATTTTTATATCATCTTGAATTAAAGTATATGTTGAATTAAAACAAAAGAACACTACAAGAGAAATGCAGTATACCCACCAATTTATACTCACTAGTTCAGTTTGTACGTGACTATAAGTTAGTGGGAAATAGCGTTCGTGTGTATTTCCATTGCAGTCCTTCATAAATGTTCGTGGTTATATTACATTTGTGTTGTAGTGGAAACAAATCGATATTCCTTGAACAAAGTCTTAATGTATCCAGAGCAAACCAATGGTTATGAATTCCCTTCATTTTAAGTCCAATATATGTAACTTGAGGTTGAATTACTTGGAAGTTGGAATCAATGTGACTACTAATTATCAATGGTCTTACTCTTATAACACAAAAATTGTTCCTCATACTTTTTTTGTAAACTCTAGAATAAAAACAGAAAAACTTGTTATCTATTGACAACCTCAAGTTAAAAAAGAAGAGTACTTTTCATTATATTTTGTAGTATTAAGTTTTACCGTACCTATGACAAATAATAAATTATTAAAAAGTTAAGAACACGATCAATAAAGGGAAAAGTCCATTGCATATAATTACATAAAACTTTAATCTTGTTGCATGCATGTGGGATTATTATTTTTGATCATATTCTAAGATGCGTATGTCCGTTAGTAGTCAACCTGACATTTTCTGATTACATATACAGTACTTTTTTTTATATGGAAAATTAAGGTTAAAGGACCCTGTTCAGTTTCCTTCCCCTGGTTTAATTTAATCTAGTCTTTATCTTTCTTGTTTTCACCAAAAAAAAATAATAATTAGTACATATAATATGTAATATATATATTGAGTATTGACCATTCACTTGGATCTTTGAATTTGTTATGGTGGGAGGTTTTGTTTATATATGCATAATGATACCCAATGTATACTGCTTTTCCCCCCCTTAAAATGCATAAGCTGTAAAGAAACAGATTTGACTCATGATGACCACATTTCAAATTAAGGCTCAAATTTTGTAAAGATTAAGAAAAAATGATTGGAGGACGATGCAATAGTATTTGATTTGCATGCTTTATGCTTTGACTTTCTTACAACTTGTTTGTGAATATGCCCCATTTGAATTCTTCCCACTTACACCAAAATGGATTTCGCTAGATAAACACCTTTAGGTGCATTTTCAATCAATTAGTTACAATTATATTTAGAATATCATTAGATAAGAATGAATATATTCGCAAACTTTTACAATTATATTTAGAATTTCATACTAAAAGAGACCATGTATTTCAAGACTCCATGACTCAAATCTAAATTAATTAGTCTCAAAATCTTGATGGGAGATTTCATGGATATAGGTTACGTTTAGTAGAGCGATGCGATAGCGGTGTGATTGACACCGTTTAATAACTGTACAGATGAAATTATACTATACAGATTAGTACATATGAGATTATTAGAACAACGATTGAAACGAAATTTACACTTAAGCTCCGTTTGAATCTAAAACAGTGGTGAAACGATTACAAATACACGACTATAGATAGTATAAGTTGTGTATAGGTTTCACTAATTACAATTACTACAAAGATGCATGCATGGATATATTAAATTATGACAAAGTGACGAAAGGTAAAATAATTTTTCATAATGGTCGGTAAATGCAAAAAAGGAGAAACATCTTCGAAAAACTTAAAGAACTAGAGTGGGAAAAATAAAGAAAAACCAAAAAAAAAGAGTCGCATGAAAAATCGAGTCTTAGGAAGGAAGATGTTGTTGCCTTGTTGGTTATTGTTGGAGGCTGGCTTGGAGACAAGCAAGCCGAGCTCAGCGGATACATTGGAAAAGTCTAAAATTATAAGGATTGATTTAAAAGGGAAAAAAAGAAAAGAAATGGAAAGAAAAGGAAAGGAAAGGCGTGAGAAAAAATGTGGAGAGTGTCGTACTATCCACATGAAGGCTGCAAAAACCCGGCAAGGCGGGCAGTCTATCGTCAGAAGTCGCACATGCAACTCGCCAGTTAATTTTGCTTTCCAATTATTTATCATCGGGTTTGCCAGCCATCAGAGGCCGCTAGATGGTCATTTAGTATATTCTTTGATGGAAATTGGACGGTGGAGATAGAAGGGTAGGCATGGTCGAATGTAGGAATAAACGTAGGTGATTATGGAGTGGAGTGGCCGTGGTCGGGCCCTGCATGTGATAAGTGGGAGCGTGGAGACTGTAACGTGGGGGGGACGGGGGAAAATATGTTTCCTATGACTTTTGCATTTATCCCTTCCAATTATACTCTTTTCAATTACATCACTATTCTAATCGAGGTTGTACATCAGTTTAGATTCTAATCTAATGTCAATTTCATGACACGTGTCATTTCCTAACTATTCCATTTACTGTACTTTTTTCCTATCAAAGTTGTCAATGGAATTATCAAATTATTAGTATTAGATAGATTCGGCCAAAGAAATAGTACTATTATTGTTAGATAGTTCGACATATCTCATATCATATATAGAGATAATGTGTCAATGTAATATTAATATTTCTAAAAAAAAATGTTATAATTTTAACAAAAAAAAGGAGATAATAATGTTATAACAACTAAAATCATACCAAAATTTACGGCCAAAAAAAATCATACCAAAATTATGTACCAAAAGAAATCATACCAAAATTATATGTTAAATTTTCATATTTATCATGTAAATCATACTTCTTCCTAACTTCCTAAACTTTAATTAGTTCACTTGTCACTTACAAGATACCACTTATCAAATACTAATCTTTTGTGGGAGGAGTTGCATTTCTTCGAAATTTTATAATCCAAGAGAAAAATAAATGGTTTATTAAACTTCTTATCCCCTAGATTAAAACATCAAGGATATCATATCCACCGAACTTAAAATCACGATAATTTATCTTAAATTTTTTATATAGGAAAAGTAAATTGTCTTGAATTTTGAAAATCCATAGGATAAATTGTTTTGATTATAATTTATGGAGCAAAGTATTGTTAGCCCCATAATTTAAGTGCAAAAAAGGCTAATAAACCAAAATTAATCTAACTCTCAATATATCAATTAATTGAGCTCTTACCATTCCAATTCCAAAAGGTTTATGTTACCTACTAATGTGCAATTATTAGTAGAACTTTCTACTAATTGAAACGTTAAAGAGCATTACTGCGGTATTTGGGGTGACATTGATATATTTACAGCAGTAAAAAATTGAAGTGGCAGACAAAGGGGGAAGATCTCCAAATGTAGGTTACTAGTAGTAGTAGTAGTAGGCTATGACCGAGGATTTGGTAAATTAGCCCTAAAAATAGGAGGGGAGGGGGGCCTCCCAACCAACAAGTACCTGTAACTGCGAGCAAAATTTTGACGTAATGGGCCCGGCTGTTGGAACCTGCCAACCGAAAATGGAAGGAAGCCCCTTCTCCTGGCCTTCCCCTTCAAAAATCATGCTTTTTGAGTTTGACTCTTCTTCACAACATTCTCTGAGTCACCCAAGCCCCGCCCCCAAGGTTTCTATGAATTTCTGGAGCTAATTTGCCGTGCCCAACCTTCATAATGCCATTCGTCAAAAACCCAAAACATTGCAGGGGCAATTTCTACCCAAAATTGGGACCCTATCCAAAACTAGCTCATTATAAGATTTACTACTGTTATTCATTCCATCACTGTTTTTCCCTCATAAGATAGATTTGGTATCCCACGCTATATATATTGGAGAGAGTAGGAGTACAATTTTATAAAGAAAGAATTCATTTGATTTTGTGGTAGCCACCCTGGCTGGCATGTGTTTACACTTTGCAGAGTGCAGACAAGTCCCAAACACCTTTTCAGTTTTTCAAAAAGCAAAAACAACTCAATCAGGAATACCAATATTTGATACTACTACTAAAAATAGATTGATGAAGAAAAATAAATTTTCAATCAGGAATTTGGCCCAAAATGTTGTTCAACAGGCTATATATTTTGATTGTTTGGGTCAAGGAAACAGCCCAAGCCCACCCGTTTTTTTTTTTTCGAGATTCAAGCTTCAATTCAATAGATCAATATATTTACATTTCGTTTGATGAAAATTACAAAACTGATCGAGAACACACTTAACCTTTTCCTTTTTCTTCGTTTTCTTCTTCATAAATGGTGCTTAAACTCAAGCGCCTTGATTTTGAACTATCCAAAACATGATGATCTTTTCCAAGCACAACACGAGGAGACAATTTACCTTGTGCGCATTCCTTAACAATCAAGCGAGCTACTTCCGAACTCCCTTGGCTTGTTCCGGCCTTGGCCATTAGCTCCTCCAGTTGCTTCTTACTCATACGCACCTTAATCTGAATAGGGCTTGACGGCGCTGCATCCAAACTCCTCCTCCTTTCATCTTCTTCTCCGCAATTTGCCATCAATATCCCGTCCTTTTCCTTTGGTGCTTTCGCCATCAAGTTCGATCTCCCAAACCAATTTCCCATTCGCCCCCTCTCTCTCTCTCTGCTAAATGAATATATATTAAAAGACAGGAGCAATCAATTCTCCTTCTAAATATGCAAATCGACGCGTGAGAAATTTTCAATGGGAACTGGCTTGCACTTTCAAACACATTATTAATATTCAGACAACAAAATGTAACGTATGGATATCTCTTGCCTGCCTGGTTTATAAGCTTAGAGGTTAGAGCCTGCTGAGAATTTACGCTAATTAATTATTTATGACGCCTATTAATTACCCCATTAATTCATATGATTACAGCTCTTAACATTTGCAATTAAATTGGGTCCCAACTCCACTTCACCACGCCGAGATCAATGGATAACTTACGAAAACTTCTTAGACTTTTTTTCACGTTTCATACATATATACGAGTTTCATTTCATGACGAGAAATGATGAGGGATTCTTTTTAGATGAATATACAAAAAAACAAAAGAAGCTTGGGGGATGAATGCTCGTTTTTACATATATTAATTAGAATGGAAACAAAATGTAACAACTTATAAGATAAAGACATAGGAGTCATGCAATTACATCATTATTCCCCTGTTTTTTTGTGTTAGCTTCACGTGATTGGCTTTCTTGAATTTTTGCTTCTGATTGCACGTTATATACTTGCTTATGATTAGTAGTATTAACTATTGAAAAAATATATATCATCTTTTTTTTTTTGAGGAATATCATCACTATATTATTTGTTTCATACAATTCTCATAAAATAAAACTACCATCTAAAAGAAGAAAAAATAGCTTACGCAACACCCAAAATAATATATATATATTTGATGGTTCTTGATTTGTTTTCATAATTTTGTATGGTTTTAGTAAGAATCTTCAAAAAAAGGACAAGGCAACTAATAATTTTCCTCAACGACGTAAGTAGAGTACTCTCACAGTTCCCATTGTACAATTTTGGGTTTTTAAAACCTAATTATTCTTCTTGTGGCAAAAAAAAAAAAAGCTAATTATTCTTCATTCCTCATGTTTCAATTGGGCCTTACTAAAAACAAAGTAACTGGTCGGGCCAAATGGGCTTTATCAAGATTGCTCAGAATTCCAACCCAAAATGGTTTTTTCATGGAAGGATAAGAATTTCAACAATATTATTGGATGTTGGGTAGAAAATTGAATATGTTTTTGGGTTCTTGCCGAACTGACTATAGTCAACCAAGCAATTAATGAAATGAGAATACAAGTATTATCCAAGGATAGGGATCCCAAACTAAGCTAAATGCTGCAATGTTCAAGCATGCAATCATAAGCTCAACGGCCTTCAATTTCTCAACAGTCTATTCTCAGCCACCAAACATGCATATATGGAACAAATTAAAACAGTGATCACAAAGGACAAATTGAACGTACTCAAAAGTGGATTAAATGTGCGAAAATTGGTCACTATAATGCCGACAATTGAAAAAAGTTCGAACCGTTAAATCATTCTACCCCTTGGATTAATCATGATTAAAAAGTTAATTTCTCCGTGCAGCTATAGCTAGCTGTGCTATATATGATCACCTGATCTTTCGTCAAGCAGCTTCAAAATTTGAGTTATTTTGCCACTCACAATTCTTAATCATTATTAGTATGATTTAAATCAAGATCCCCGCAACTTCCAAAGCCAAACCCCTCAATTAATCCATGGCTTAATTAACTAATTAGTTGGGTTGCGGCTGGAGGATTTAAATTGATCAGATAGTACCACTGTGAGAAAATGATGTACAACTGATGGTGATCACATTCTCCCTTTTTGTCTGACTTTGCTAATGCCTAGAAATATAAAAGAAACTTTTGCAAGTTTTTGCTGAAATTCGTAGACACAAATCACAAGCAAAGGTTATACGTTTCCTTTCAAAGAATCTCCCCCTGCCTAGGGTTATTCAACAATCATATATATATCCATTGAAGTCTGAAGAAAGCTCCTATCCTAGTGAAAGTTAATTAAACGAGTCCCATTGCCATTGAAACGCCGAAAGTTGTAAAAATGTGTCTGCTGTCCTTAATGATTCATCCAAGGAACAGGATCCATGATACCGAATTTTATGCAGTCGAGGGAGCTAGATAGCCATTTCTCTTGATTCCTTTGACAGATTAAAGGCTAAATGGGCTCTCTGAAAAAAAATTTTCTCTGCCATCTCATGGACAATGACCTTATCCTTAACATGGGCCTTTAATAAATTAGAAAATGGAAACAGAGTCATATGAAAAACGGATCAGCTTTCATTTTCATTGGGATCAATAAGAATCTCACTGGTCCCCAGTCCCCCCTCCAGTCCTTGACCTACCCGGGCTACCCTATATTCTTTTGTTGGGGTTTCAATATCTCCAAACTTACACGTTATAATATTGAATTATATAAACTTTGTCCCAGCGTACTGAAAAATAACTTAAGTAACATCACCATATAGATATATATCTTCCGACTTCCATGGATGAAGTCAATATGAAAACCAATAGTATAAATCAAGCTTAATTTTTCTGCCGAACAATTATAATTATATGGATATATATTGATGATCATGCTCAAGGCTAAGGAATTCAACACTTCTCTTCTTTTCATGTTTGGCTCCACTTGGTGTAAAAGCAAACGGTAAAAACTAAAAAGGAATATGATTATATGAAAACACTTGATGGTGCAATTGACCGAGAATATATACCTTGATGATGATGATTTTCTTAAACCTAAACGCATCTAAATATAACCGAAATAAACGTTGACTTGATACTGTACTTTGAAAAGAGAAAAGAATTTCAGATAGATATATAAATAAATATACTAATATATCCATTCGGAATTAATACCCACAATTTCTTACTTTTGGCTTATTTTGCCCTATATCAACGGTGCATCTTTCTCTTACCCATACAAGCAAAGAAAAGTGGGCCATTCCACTATAAAAGCCACAAGATTTTAGATTTTGGATGCCAAAGGAAAGGATACTTGTGTCGGCTAACACCGACGATAGGAAACCCTCAAGAAACCCCTTTCTTTCTTTCCTCTGTTTTTCTCCACTTATATAATATTCATTTCACCCCCAAACCATTTTTCAAGATTCTCATATCCCATAATACACCAACCTAATTCCCTCTCTAAATTTCCATTAGAACAAAACAGAAAGCAAGAAGATTACTGGCGAAGAGACCTATAGTTAGTATGGGGAATTGTGTGTTCAAAGGTTTTGGAGAAGTTGAAGAAATGGTAAAAGTGGTAACATCAAGCGGCGGCATCATGGAGCTGTTCGCACCAATCACGGCGGAGTGCATAACCAACGAGTTCCCCGGCCATGCAATTTACCGCACGCAGGACTTGCTCTCTCAGCCCCTCCTTCACAACGAAGAGCTCCACGCAGGCCAACTCTACTATCTCCTCCCTCTCAACAACAGCTTAATTACAAAACAAAACAATGATACTAATAACCAAAACACCAACCTCGAAGAAGAAGACGAGATCAGTAAGAGTAACAAAAATTACATCTTATCTACTTCTTCTTCTACATCTCTGCCTACTCCATATCGCATGTCGTTTGATCACCAGCGGGTGTTGAAGAGAAACGAGGCGGCGGAGGTGTTGCCTAGGTATAATAACAGCGGCGTCTGGAAGGTGAAGCTGGTGATAAGCCCGGAGCAGTTGGCGGAAATCCTGGCGCAGGAGGCTCGGACGGAGGCGTTGATAGAGAGCGTGAGGACGGTGGCTAAGTGTGGGAATAATGGGGTCTCGTCGGTGGCTAATTCTGATCAATGTAGTAGCGTGTCTAGTAGTTGGAAAGGATCCTTTGGGAAATATGGTGAAGATCATAGATGGTGACTTCGATCATTAATAATTACTACTA
>AWUE01012652.1:0-24194 GCA_001974825.2 Corchorus olitorius
AGAAATCAAGTTACAAATATCACATTCGCATACAAATATATGAAGGGGAAGATGGGTAGCATTTGGGCCATAATTCCAAATTAAAGGAAATTGGGCCCATAATTATCCGTTCTTGTCCAATCAGCAACCGGATAACGACCATTCTAGTTGCTGATATTTGGACCCAAGGAAGGCCCAAATAGAAACAACGCTCTTACGCTCGGTAATGTTTAAGACTACTTAATTATGGATTTGGGCGAGTAATTACACTTAATTATGGATAACAAAATGATGTGGGTGCTTCCATTATTGACGGTCCACGGTCGAGACTACAGTAAAGCACGTGGACAACTTTTTTTTTTTTGGCGTAAGCACGTGGACAACTCAAGGCTCTGCAATGACCTACTTGAAAAGATTGGCCTTGTTTTTAAAGAAAGCGAGATGCAAAATGGGCAAAATAATTGAGGGCCGACTTTCTATCTATGCATGCTTAAGAACATGTCGCTTCTTAACCCAACGGTCAAAACCATAAAAAAACACAGCTCTGAGATTTGTGATTATTGGAGACGAAAACATTAGCCACCTTCATTCAAAAGTTGTTCTTCTTTTATCAGGAAAACCATTAATAAGCAAGGCATATCAAAGGAGCATTATTAATATCTTATGGTTGATGTTTATTATATTTATTATCATAGCTAGACAGATTGCTCTTACTTACCTTTCATTTATTTATTGTTGCTTTCAGCCTTTCACCATTTTGATTACTTTTGCTTTAATTAGTAATTAGGCTCATAGGCTGTATGCATCAACAACAATTAGTTCTTTGATCTCCTCTTTCTTTTTTTTTGGCAATTTAGTTCTTTCTCCTCTAGTTAATTTCTTTTGCGTTATTGTTTAGATTATTATAATTTATACACCCATTTACAATTAGTGAGAATGGGTTTGTGTAATTAATCAAGAAAAGAAATTACATAGCATAGCATACAGCTAGTGATCACAAAGAATATAGCTAGCTGGGGGATCATATATCATGATGTTGTCTTCATCAATTCAGTCTTGTACACTTGATTATTACTCACTAAATAATTAATTAAAGGGCTTTTTCCTTTTTATTGTTTTCAATTTTATTAGTTTTTCTGGAAATTTTTGTAGGTATTATGGCACAATATTGTCAAATTAACAGTACTGGAGAAACGATATAAACATTAGTGGCCAGAATCACGTGTAGGATGTCCATCCATTAATCTTTCCAACATGAATTTTAAGTCGAGTGAGTAAGTGTGTGAATTAATTAAGAGTCTATTTGAATTTGATTGAATTACAGCTTGAGTGACCCCATCCATAAGAATCTATATATATAAATAATTTATCATTTTCATTTTTCAAAAGTTTGCGAATCTCCTGCCTGCTTTCTTTTGTAGTAATGCGAAATTTCCTAATTATTGATCCAAAAACATGATTGAAATGATTTTTTTGGGTAGCTAGCTAGAATATGTGTCATATGGGGACATTTTATTTTGGTTGCTCTGAAAAAAAAAAAAAGAACTAAAATGAAAAGACCTCCAATCCAAATAATGAAAATTCATATTATTATATCTAAGAATTGATCGATGATTATGAAGAAGAAAAAAGTTTACGTTGATGACAGCCTCGTATATATATATCCAGAACGAAAGCTGTAAAGAGACATATTTAATTTGTAGTAATTTGTAAGTGTACGATAATGACAATGAATTGTTTTAGAACA
Source organism: Corchorus olitorius (assembly GCA_001974825.2). Lineage (NCBI taxonomy): Eukaryota > Viridiplantae > Streptophyta > Magnoliopsida > Malvales > Malvaceae > Corchorus > Corchorus olitorius. The sequence continues at coordinate 1,727 of AWUE01012652.1, forward strand.
AACAATGTTTTATCAAACAAAAAGTTAGTTTGTGTCACAACCAGCTTTCATGAAAAAGTATCCTAAAAAGAAAGTGAGATCAGGATTCTCTTAATTCTTTTCCCCTATTCACTCATTCTTTGCCTAATTCCTAATTAATTGGCAAATGATTAGATCACCATTCCACATTTTATGAATTACTTAACATATAAAACCATTTTTACATTAAACAAAGTATTTTCCGTATACCCATTGAAGGATAATAAAATACTTTTGCAAGATTTGGGTGTGGAAAAAGACAAAACTCAATCAACTAATTTTAATTTGTTTAAATTAGTGAAGTTATTGTCAAACTAGTATAGAATCCGGTCGTTGCCCGGGGATGAAAAAAAATTCTAAGAATTATTGTTGAGAGATCTCTTATGGTGTCCACAAAGTTTAGGGTGTAACACTTGATAGTTTCATTGTGTTTTATGCAAAAACAACAAAAAAACATTATTGAGAATTAATAAGTAATTGATTGGTATTATAATTATTTTATCACTTATGATTTAAGTAAATTAGAATTGATTTAATTTTTACTTTATTTATTTATGTAAAGTAATTAATAAAAATTAATTTGTAATTAACTATTGATTTCACTTATCATGTAAATTCATTATCATTGATTCAGAGCTTGTTTGGCATCGTTTTTGTTTCCTGTTTTCTATTGCCAATTTCCTGTTTTTGGAAACAAAACAGTGAAAACATGTTTGGCAGGCTGTTTCTGTTTTCAAAAATTTTGGAAACAGAAGCAGTGTTTTGGAAAAAAGTGGAAGCAAGAATTTTGTGTTTTCATGTTTTTCCAAAACATTTCCAAAACACAAAAGCACAATGATGAATAGTAACTCACATGCTTTTTAACCATTTTTTCTTTTACTTTTTTATTTAAAAACATACAACTAAATTGTATATCCAAACATGTTTTTGTTTTCAAAAATTGACAGCGCAACAAAAACAAAACGAAAACAAAACAAAACAAAACAAAAAACAGAAAAACGAAAACGATGCCAAACGACTCCTCAATGTTTATCAAATGTAATTAGTGTAAAGGTTACTAATTGATACTAATTTTATTACTTAGAATTAATATAAAATAATTACATTTCATTTTATTTTGATTCATTTTATATAAATTAACTATTATTAATTAGTAATAATTGATTAGTGAATTTATTACTCATTTGGTTGCTTATATTATGATTTAAAGAAACAATGATAATTTCCTGGATTAAATTCATAGCTAATTCTACCAAAAAAATTCATAGCTAAATATTGATTAACATTCCACTCAAAATCGTCCAATTTGATCAAATTCAATTATATTGTATACTTAATTTTCTACAAATATTTGAACGTGTACCATTATAATATTTGAGGGTAATAAAAAATTAATTTTCAAAGTTTATATTGTGTAACATAATTTAGGCTTTATTTTTATCAATTGACAAATCTGGTTAATAATAATAATAATTCAAATTGAAGAACATAACTCTAACCCTAATTGTAAATTTAATACTGATTTAATTTTGACAAATTTTATGGAACATATTAATTGTTTGAAAGAATTAGTTAATTATTACAAACATATTAATTGGCTACATTAATTTAGTACTCCTTAATAAAGATTAGTCCAATTTGCAATCAATTAATCAATCAATTTTGATTTACACACTAATTTAATAATCAATCAGTCAATCAATCAATTTTAATTGTTGTAGTAGTAAATTAATTTTTGATTCATACATAATAATTACGTAATATTAATCAAATAAATAAATAATCAGGTAATTAATTTTGATTGACATATTATCACTAATTAATCACTTACTATTAATTGATTATTACTCTACTACATTATCACTGATCTAATTTTGACCCGTTTCATAAAGTAAATTAATTGTTGATTAATTACTAATTTAATTAGTTATTATGATGTAAATTATGCTTCATATTTCATGGCAATTAGTTCTAAAAAAACATTGAACCTTCTAAAAATGTATCCGATAATTGGCAATTAGTTCTTTACAAATATATGAAGCTTCCTTTTCGCCTTACTTTGTTTCGGAGTTCAATCATTAGATTAAATATTATTCCTTTTAGTATATCATACTCGTTTTTGTTTTGTTATTTGCACAATGAGAATTGAATCATATTCCATATCAATGTCTAAATATGTCAACTACTAATTATATCAATTGATTTATAATCTCTATCAATAGATTAAATAGTATTGACTTTAAGTCAAAAGTAAATGATAAATTCAAGATTAACTCGAACTAAAACTGTAGTGTTAATATCAAAAGTTGATTGTAGAATGACCGTATATGCTTCCTTGTACTATTTGTGGTCTAATTAATGGTGAAAAGAAATGAAATACAATACTAAAGCATCCCATAACAAATAGTATTAGAAATAGTATCCAATTGCTAAGAAAAAAAACTAAAAGACAATATATATAATAATAATAATATTATTGTTAAAAAATCAAGCGACAATATATAATATGTCAATATAGATAGACTTGCCACTTTTTTTTTTTTTAGAAAAGTAAATATTTTCTTGAAGAACAAAATTTATTCAAAATTTATAGACTCATCACTTTGTTTTGTGCCAAAAAAGGACTTAGACTTTGTTATATATATAATTAGGGAGAGAATAAAAAATTGAAAGGAAAAAAGAGACAAATTGTAATTGAGAATTATATAATAAAAAAATTGGATTGATCACCCAACACAATAAAATATCCACATGAAACTCTTATCATGAAATCGATCTGAATATGTAAATAAAACTAAAAGAATAAGAAAAAGATTGAAGAATGAATTGTTATTTAATCCCTAAACAATGATGCACAATATTTTTACGGTTAAATAGAGAAATCTATTTATATACATATAAAAAATCAAGAGGACAATCTAAACTTGGCACTTTGTTATGTAATCAAGGAGAAAATAAAAGTAAAAAACTAAAAAATGGATGGAAGCCTTTTGTTTAGACTTCATAATCAAGGTAATATATTAATGATAACTGATATCAAATTAAACGGACAACAAAATTGATAGCACCTCCTTGTATAACAAATCAGTCTTCTTCATATCATCAACAATCATCAGTTTACAATATCAAGACCAAGGAAAGAAAAACAACAAAACAAACTTGATAGACAAACTCGAAAAGAATTTGATCAACCCTAAAAAAAAGTGAGGAAAGTCAAAACAAAATAGAGATTTGAAACAAACCTTCAAAACACCATAGTGGCAAATCAAAGCAAGCCTATTTATATGAGTTGAGTTAAGTATTTAAAATTCAAAATTAAATGACATTAATACTAATTGATTTTAATTGATTTTAATTTGATCAATATTCAAATCAATCAATCAATTTATATCATTAGTACTAATTGATTCTAATTGGGTTAAGATATTCAAATCAATCAATCAATCAATTTAATAGCATTGGTACTAATTGATTCTAATTTGATCAAGATATTCAAATCAATCAATCAATTTATATCATTAGTACTAATTGATTCTAATTGGATCAAGATATTCAAATCAATCAATCAATCAATCAATCAATTTAATATCATTTTAGTACTAATTGATTCTAATTGGATCAAAATATATTCAAATCAATCAATCAATTTAATATATATATAAATTGGACACATGGCATTGAGAGACATATGTCATGTGTCAAAAGGGGATGCATTCGGTGATTAATATATATATATATATATGATGTCACTATGTCATTGAGGGGAATTGAATTTGATCATGGTGTCCTAAAATGAATAATAATAAAAAAAAAACAGCTTGGAATTGGATGTTCACAAAAAGGGGAAAAAGATGGGAACATGATCAATTTGCTCGTGTACACACACATATATATATACAGGGTTTGAACTCCTTCATATTGTTCATCTTTTTCCAACTTTGAGAGTGGAAAGAAATTAAAATTAGAGGCCATGGGCAAGGCAAAAAGCTTCATTGGCCAACTCCGATCCCGAAGGCATCTTCTCTCATTTCATCCTTTTCTAAATTTTTTTTTTTGTAGTGGTCCCTTAAATCGAGAAATATTCTCCACTAGCTTCAATTTTATTCAAAAGAAATTAAATTAGCTAGTTTAAAACAACTAATGTCGGGTTGAATGATAATCACTTTTTATCTTGAAAGTTGCTTTGACAATATTCTCTTCCAATTTTATACTAGTAATTTTCTGATTACGTAAAAATAAGTTAATTAGTATTAAAACTGAACAAAATTCTAGAGGGTCCTCTCTCTGGGATTCCGATTGATCACAAACAATAAATTAACGCGTGCTTAAGTAATTTTTGTTTACATGAACAAAAAAAAAAAAACTTAGTAATTAATTAGAAGTTGTATATGCAAATTGGGAGCGGTTGTCATGGAATCGGCCAACACCCAGAATCGCTCCATCAATTCCCCATATGTATCGATCATTTACACTAATCTGGGCTTAATAATTGAACTAATAATTCTTGAAAGATTCCCAGCATCTTTGGCTTTTCTGGTAAAAGTTACGACACCCTTCTTTACCCATTTTTTTTAATTCTTATTATGAAAGTACTTGATCATCAATGTTTTAAATGTTTTATACACTACACCAGATCCAAGACAATCAAAACTGTCAAATTAAGCTAGCAACTGGTGATGACTTTTGTTTGCCAAATTGATTGCTGCTAATTTCAATCCTTATTCTTTACTATACTTTTAGCCAAATAAGAAAAATATGGATAAAATTGTTGACGAATTTTCTTGCTTCCTGCATCAGCAACTCTCTTAATTTCATTGCTGCAATGAATCTATATACTTTGTTTTTTTATGATGATTGATTGAATTAATATAGCATATAATTTAGACAGATAGATAACAATATTACTCTGTAGTTGAAGGTTTCAAGCTAATATTAAGAACATGTGCGGTACTGCAGAGGGGGCAAGGGGTGATAAGTAGGTTGGTGAAGAATATAAGATTGGAAGACCTTATCAAATCAAAATTCTATATAGTATAATTCAAGATTTGCCGATTTGGGTTTTAACTTTTAACAACTAATCAACTGTTTGTCTGTATGTTAACTAGGTTCAATCATCAGAACAAGCTAAAGCAGATGAAATATTCCTTATTATTATATAGTATAAGCTTCCAAGATTAATGAAAACAGGGTACTAATTAATCAACACCAATATTGAATAATCAATACGTTCTTTTTATTATATAGCAGTTTGCTCTGTTTTACATGTATATAAAAAGTTGGGATATATATGCTATATATAGAAAAAAAAAAAAATTATTCAGGATAAGGGTGCTTTCTGTTTGCTTTTACTATAATCAATTTGCTCATAAAAAAATCTCTCGGTAATTGATTAAAAAGGTTAGGAATATTTCCCTTATTTATGCCTAACCATTTTTAGCTAGCCAATTGAATGTGTTCTTCTTTCTTTCAAAATGATAACCCTTGATTATCTTTAAATAGAAATTGGTCAAAAAGAGAATCATATGATTCATAATTCATATATATCGTCGACCCCATAGCTATTTTCTAATGACAAACTATAAAAGTATGTATAAACTTTTATAAGTTTATGAGTTCTTCGTCTATAACTTCAATCACTAACTATGTTCTGTTTTCTGATCCATCAAATTAATTGAAAAGAAATTTGAGAAAAAATAAATTTGCTGAGCTTCATTGGGATTGGAGAACGAGGACAATTTGGTTATGGTATCTCTTTCAGGATTTTGGGGTCAATGATTACAAGTCCGAAACTGGGAAAACTGAAAGACAAGGAAAAGTACAGAAAGGAACAAAGAAAAACATTGTTAATTTTCAACATCCTAGGGAAGTTAAGTTAGGAGCCTGTCTTCTCACTATAATATATGAAATTAATCAGTAGCCCTGCGACTAATAACAATATAATAATGGTGGCATTTAATCACCAATATACCATATAGCCTTCTTTATAAACATAAAACAAGACCAACTAATTAATTTTAAGATTGCTTTCCATGCAAACTACCGCACAAATATTATCAAGGTATATTCGTAAACCTTAATTGTTTGTTTCTGCAGAACATTCAACATTAACAAATTTGATTAATGCAAGATCGATTTTCAGTATGTCATTTCATGTTGCGAATTTTCAGGCGGACAAGAATGACAGATCTCCTTGTTGATAATACTCCAAAATTATACGTTAAATCTCTGTTTAATTATCTTCCTTTTCAGCATGCCAAGAAGTTTTGATTTAGCTTATAGCCAATTAATATCGGATCGAGAGAAAGTTTTCGAATGAAGGAGGCTTCTTATCTGTAATCGTTTCATCACCGTTTGATCGTTTCACCACCGTTTTGACACCAAACGGAGTTTAAATGTAAACTCCGTTTCAATCGCTGCTCTAATAATCTCATATGTACAGTACCTAATCTAATCTGCACAGTGTAATTTTATCTGAACAGTTGTCAAACAGTGTCAATTACACCGCTCTACTAAACGGAGCTTTTGTGCCCATTCGAATATATATCAGAGTTATGCCTAGATCCCACTGGAACTAATTTGAGAGCAAATTCTCTCTATCTGTCTTAAGTCAGCAATCAGAAACAAATGACAAATATTAGTATGATTGAAGCTTGACTTCTTCATAAAAAAAAGGACAATATCATATGAAGATTTATATATATCATGTCTATATACATGATTTAGTGGCACAACATTAATTATTATGCTCCAGGATATACTTTATATTTCTTGAAAAATACTAGTACTAATTGTTTCACCCATTTTATCTTACATGACATGATAAGCTATTGATTTTCTTAATATTTAAGATTAGTAGGAGATTCAAACCAAATCTATATGAAATTTAATTATAAACATCCTATATATTATGAACTTAAATATTATGATGATGATAATAATTATTAAGTATAGCATACGTCTTATAAATTTACACTTGGCATATATATATTTCTATTAAGTTCACTTGAGATCCTCAATATTAAAAAAAGAATAATAAAAGTAAGATATAATAAGGGAAATCATCAAAATTTCCAAATTTCTCAATAACCATAAAAATGCTTGTGACAAAAATTTAATTTAATTTTGGATTATTATCTTATGACTTACTCTTTCCCCAACAACAACAACCATAAGGTATTATCTATACAATATATATAAGTAAATATAATTCATAATTATATAAATTAAGTATGATATAGCACACGGTCAAACCAACATGTTACATATGGAAAAAAATTGAAAAATAATTAAAGATAGTGGTATGAAAAAAATGCCGGTTAGTAACTAAAGTATAAAGTGGTTGCTCCATCATTTTAATCAACCAAAAATAATGATTAGAGGTAAGGAATTTAGAGCATATTTAAAATGATTAGAATTGTGACCTTTGAAAGTTTCTTAACTAAATACAATTACGTGCCACTGCTTGTGACATCGTCGATAAAGTTGAGCTTAGACCAAAAAAATGTCTGTAAACGTTAAATATTCGGTCTTTGGTTTTGCTTGCATCAGCTTCAAGTTAATGAAGAATTAGGTTGGGTCGAACACCGTCTTATGGTAAGAAAATCCTAACAAATCAAATGTTTAATGAGATTTTCAGAGAAATGTTATACAATATACCAAAGAATTGTACTAAAGAAATAACACTCCCACTTTTTCACTTTAATTTTTTTTTTATAAAATATACTTTTATTCATCAAGAAGGAGAATGATTACAAATATGTGAGGGAATATAACATTGTCACACTCTCTAATCACCAAGTACACACTGAGATTTAACTATATCTTGAAACAATAAAAAAATATATCCTTATACCCAAACACATAAACATCCCTTATTTGTACAAAATGTTATTATTTGGTATAGTTATTTAGTACATACAGATTCTGCCGAGTTTTAATATATAAGTTTAATTACCCAAAAGAAAATAATTTGATTTTTCTTTTTCCACATACAAAATATCCAAAAAGTTCCCATAAGTGCCAACATTAATTATCGCATGATTATTTGTAAAAGGTACAAAATCCGAAAGAGAAACTATTGCTACTAGTTGATCCAAAATGAAAATAGCTAGGGACAAACATCAGCCTTTCACACATTTATTCATGCTATAGCATCAAGGTAAAAAAGAATGAAAAATCTAAAAAAAGATACCATATGGGACAAAAGGTAATGAAGTGAAGACACAATTATACATAATCATGAAGAGGGAAGTAAATGCAAGTGAAGATGGCAATCAGCCATGAAATTATAGCCTCAATGCTTGGAAATTGGAAATTTTCAAGAAGAAAAAGATAAAAGAAGCTAACTACTAGTAATGTATATATAGTGTGTCCACCACACTCATGATCAATATTTTTACTCTTTCCCAATCTAAAAAATTAAATGCCTATATACCCCATCATCTCTTTCTTGTTGGGGGTGGTTGCAGGAGGTAAGGGAAAAAAAGAGATAAGAGAAATGAATCAAATTGCTGATGGGGTTGTTTAAGAGGTGCTTTTCTATGGAGATTTTAAGGTCGAGGGTCACAGTTTTGATGGAGGCATGCCCTCCGCACTCTAGTTGCCCACAACGTCCATCTGGGTCCCTACCCCCTTTTCGATACCCACAACTTGGACCCCACCATTCCATTTTTCTTTTTCCAAATTTTTTCATTTTTTTCCCTAAAACAGTGTCGTTTCTCTTTCCATGTAGGTAGCTGGCTCTTCTCGAAGCATAGTAAAACTAAACCCCACTTTCATTTCCTCATCAAAAACCCCTTTAAGCCTAGTGCCCATCATCAAAGCTTTTTCCTCTCCCCTTTGGCCCTTTTATGTCCTTCAACCCCCATATATATATCCATTTGGTACACCAGCTTTGTCATTAAGGTTTTTTTCTTCTTCCTCTTCGTTTTGATCTGATTACATACATTTTCTTTTTGGTCTCTTTCTTCTTTCAAATTAATGCCGGAAGGTATGAGCATATCTGTAAATGGACAGTCCCAAGTGCCGCCCGGATTCCGATTTCATCCCACGGAAGAGGAACTCTTGCAATACTATCTCCGGAAGAAGGTTTGCTATGAGAAGATTGATTTAGATGTCATTCGGGATGTTGATCTTAATAAGCTCGAGCCTTGGGATATACAAGGTACGTACTATATAATAATTTTTTTTATTTATGTTCCATTGCCATTTTACTTTATAAGAACTTGATCAATTATTACTAGCGGACCATATATCATGTTTAATTCATTTATATGTACTCCGCATGGGGTCATTTTGCAGAGAGGTGCAAAATTGGAACCACTCCTCAAAATGATTGGTACTTCTTTAGCCACAAAGACAAGAAGTATCCTACTGGGACTCGCACCAACCGTGCCACGGCTGCCGGGTTCTGGAAAGCCACCGGCCGTGACAAGGTTATATATAGCAACTGCAGGAGGATTGGAATGAGGAAGACTTTGGTTTTTTACAAAGGACGAGCCCCTCATGGCCAGAAATCTGATTGGATCATGCATGAATACAGACTAGACGATAATGCCGTCGAAACCAATGTACGTAAGCCATTAACTACTAACCTCAAATCTTCTTCTCCTTCCTCCATTACTTGAAATTTCAATCTTCAAATAACTATAATAATTTCAAGGTTATAATGATTCTGTTATTGAAAGTGCATGCATGTTGTCTTTGAATGAAGGTGTCCAATATTGCTATGGGGGATGGGACACAAGAAGAGGGATGGGTGGTGTGTCGTATCTTCAAGAAGAAAAATCACCATAAAACCCTAGACAGCCCCATCAGTTCATCTCTCTCTGCAGAAACCAGAAACCATATGTTAATCAGTAATTCCTGCAACGAAGGAGCCTTGGAACACATACTTGAATACATGGGAAGGAATAATTGCAAGGAAGATTCCGAACCAAACAACATTAACAGTACGAGATTCCTAAGACCCATCGAAACAGCCATTAACAATGGGTACCCTGCAGATTCATTCATGAAACTCCCAAGCTTAGACAGCCCAAACTCGACGAGTAGCCAAAACTGTTATCAACCCATGATGACTGCAGACAATGAAGGTAATTGTTCAATCACCAACCAAGTGAGTGGCGATCCCAACAACTCGGTTTATAATCATCACAATGACTCATCACCTGGCCTCACCAATTGGGCTGCACTCGACCGCCTCGTGGCTTCTCAACTCAATGGCCAAACCGAGTCATCTAGGCAACTGGCCTGCTTCAGTGACCACAGTATCGCTTATTGCAACCCAACTGATCAACCTGATCTTCAATTACCAGCCATTCGATCGTCTTCCATATCCTCAAACAGGTCTTATCATGGAACTCAAGATCATTACAACAGCGAAATAGACCTTTGGAGTTTCACCCGATCATCTTCGTCATCTTTGTCATCATCCGTCGACCCACTCTGCCACGTGGTGAATGCTAGTGTATAACAGAATATAATCCCTCTTATATCATATAATCATACCTTAGTTCTTAAAGTCAGAAGGTTATTATTACATCAGTTTATTATGTTGATGAATATATATATAAGATCATGATCATGGTAGTAATATGATATATAATAAATAAAAGTGAAATTTATAATTCTTAGATGCCGTGGCATTGTCAACCATTATCTTTTACTTAATCAAGATGTCTACCATTTTCATCTCTAGAAGCCTAGCCAAACTCTAGCTATTGATTTGATATTATCTCTTTCTAACCGCAATAATAATAATTTCTCATCATCATGTTCCTTTATTTTTCTTTCTCCCCTTTCAACAATGATCAAGGGTTTGTGGCCATGTTCCTAGTTATCTATGAAACCACATGGTTTGTCGGATTGGTATTGGTGTTCGATGAAATTGTTCAAGTAGTACTACTGGTCCATGCATTTTTCTCAGGGTGGTGTACGACACATGAACCCTTTTTTTTGTTCGACAATGAAAAGAGAGAGGAAGAAAGACAAAGCCCAAAGGAGGATTTTCTTGTCAAGGCAATAAGGGAATTATTTCATTTTATTTTTCTCAAAAAGAAAAAAGAGAGATATAGCCTACTAATTAATGTCCTTGTCTACATGACCCTAGCTAATGAAAATAAAATTAAGATCGTAGCCTTCTAATTAGAGAAAATGGGTATATCATATAGTATATTTAATTTGATTTTGACCATCACAACTTGGGTAATAAGTACAATAATATCTAGGTAATCATATTATAAATTGCATTAATGAATATATACATAATATTTAGTTGGCACTATGCCGTCAACCTTGACCAGTATATTTTTTTTTCTTTGAAGAAACCTTGACCAGTATATTTTGAGTATGATAACTTGGTAGGTTAAACCTAAGCTAATTTTATTTGTAGAGAGATCAATCAGGTTTGTTGGGAGAAGAGAGAATGTTCTAATGATCTTGTTGAAAGTTGAAAAAAAATTGATTCCTCATTCTTAGACCACCATTGGTTCTTGTAGAAATTGGGGGTCCCTCTTGATTAATTTGTGAAAAACAACAAAGGGAAAGGGTCCCAAATTATAATATTTTTGATCCAATGAGCGTGTTTAATTAAACCGAAAATGGAGGCCAAAAATTAATTAAAAATAAATAAATAGTAGTAAGAGCTTGATGAATGCAAACAAGTAGCGGGATTCTAGGCCATGCCACCAACCATATGGATACGAAAAAGGGTAAGCTACGTACTTTTTATTTTCCTTCCATCGATCTTCATGTATAATCTTGACCCCGACAAAGTCCAATTTGTCGTACAAAGCGTCAAAAAAGTCTCATCACTTTTTTTCTTTCAAAATTTTTTTAATCACTTTAATTTGCTCTTCTTTTTTTTTTCATTTTAGGAAAGAAAATTCTCATTTTGAATCTCCTTTTTCTTTGATTAGATACAAAAAAGCCTAAACGATGTGTTTCTCTCTGGTTTCCCTCTCAAACATCTTGAAGAAAGAAGAAGACGACACATGAGAGAAGAGAAAAGAAGAAAAAGACAATAGAATATATATAAATGCTCTTAATACTAATCATGGGTTAGGCCTCGGGCTTCACCAAAAATGTTTCCCCTCTCCCCCCAAAACACCATGCTTATTCTCGACATTTTTTCAAACAAGAATACTTATCTTTTTTGCCGGACTTTTATTACACTAGAAAAGATGTTACACTTTTATGCACTACCTATAGCTTACTATATATATAGTAATCATGCTGCTAATTAACTATTTGTATCGTGGACCGCAGTCCATTTTAAATGCATAAGTGATATAATAAGCTAATAAGGTCATATATATACTTTAAGGATGTGTTTGGATAGAATATATGAGATGGAGATAACTCGATCTTGCATATATCAATTATTACTGATCTATATATTGATTTGATCAATGCCATCGATCCCGGTCCCCATGAAACTGGCTTCAACAAAAACCCAAAAAAAGATCATAAAACATCATTTTATCATAGATTAACAATGCATGGTACAATTATAAGTTTAACCTTGCTCATCATGCCAAAACCGTGTCTTACTTTCCTTTTTCCTTTACCTTTTGATAAGGGTTTTTGGGATATGACACTTATAATTTAACCATAAGTGAAAAATTATAGTTTAAGTCAAACTTCAATTCACTACTTTTAATCAAATTCTCCTAAATTATCATGTTTTCACTGTATGCTATATTCCGAACAGCTGCCACTGAAATCAAGAAATATATGCCAATTTGATCGGTACATATATATAAAGCAAATAAAAGATAAAAATGTGCTACACAAGTATTATAAGATAATTAAGATGATGATGAGTTTGATCAACAGTAAGTTCCAAAACAACAACATAATAATTCTAGTTAAAGTCAATATCCAACACACAAAAAGTACTTTAATAGATTCTTCTTGCTTTGATTACAAACTCTTTATCCCTACGCGGCAATAAAAACAGATTCCATTGTACAAAATCAAAAGAACATGGAGGGTAAAGCATAGGCTAAAGGAGATGGATCGAGACAAGTGATAACCAAATTTTGGGAGTTCTTAATTTGTCGCCAGCGACTCCTCCAAACGTTTTTCTTGGTCCCTGTCCTTCGATTGTGAGAATTTGGGTGCTATATCCTCCCATCAACTTGTTTCTTTCTTTTCATTTTCCTGGAAAATTGAAAAGTCTTTACACCAAAAGGCTAATTAATTACGTACGCCACCAATATGCCCTGCCTAGCTAGGACGACTTCTCATCCATATCCATATCCATATCCGTATTGTCAAATTAACACTTTATTTTTCCTTTGTGATTAAATTATGTTTTGTTAGTTAAGCAAAGCAAAGCGCAAGGTTGATTATGAATGAATCAATTTACATGCAACTACAATTTACAATTTAGTCAAAGAGAAAAACATTGATTAGTACTATGTTTTACGTCACAAAGCACAATTGAAAAGTGGAGTCTAACGGTGATACTATATATTAGGGGATATGCCGACAAGGCGTTAACAAAAATATATGTTAAGTCGGCATATAATTAACTAAGAATTATGATAGACGAAGGACTTTGGGATCAATTGCTAGGTAATTAGGATATTACCGTCGATTGATCTAGTTATTAGTTGGTGTTTAAATTGATAGGGTAATTATGTAGAATGATAGTGAATTTATGGGACAGCTAATTAGAGGAATTAGGGAGATAATGATGTTAGGTGGGGGGTAGGGGGTGGGACCGAGCGGGCAAGGTGTTACATCTAAGATGAAAATGGGGGCACATAGAATCATTTTAATTTGTGGGATTATTATTATTGGATTAAAGCAAAGGGGTTAGCTTTGGAAGACCATCTCCTCCATTCTCCCGGCCCTTTTGAAAAACAAGGCCGGAGAATCAAATCTCCAAGGATTTTTGATGTGATTAAAAGCTGGGAGACACACACACATATAGTATAATTTCTTTACTAGTACATTTTTACAACAGGGTTTTTCTTCTTTTAAAAAAAAAAGAAAAAGAAATTTTTGATCATTTTAAATATTCCCCCATGTAAAATACTTAATCAGTCAATTTTATGCTCTTTTCGCTAACTTCCAGGCAACAACAAAACATGAGGCTTAATTCAAAGGGGGTGACATACCCTGCCCTACCTCCCACATTTGATTGGAGCCCAGATTCCCCTCCTTTGAGATTATAATATTTCTTTTGTTCCAAATAATTAATTATGATATTACATAATTAAACGAATTATATATATCCGACATGTTTATTTTATAATTAATAATCTGTTTTTTTTCTGCAAAGATATCGTTCGTCCATATAGTATATTTACACGGGGACCGAGTCAACGTAATGTTTGCTTCGACAAACATTCTCGTCTTCGACAGTTTAAAGCAGTTTGGTTTCTTTGTTGTTTTCTCTTTGCAGTCGCAGAGATCAGTCACATGAGGTCAAGTGAGTGCTTACAAAACAACACCAATATTAATATTCCTGGCAATATTAATTATTAATTAATTTATTTGGAAAATTACCCTTTCTTTATTATATTCGAATCAGCAGTCACATGATCATGGGAAGTCAAGTGATTCTCATCCGTTTATTGGTTTGTACCTCTTGAAAAGATTGGATACTCCATTATACAATATAAGAGTTTAAAATTAATTAATTAATAATAATAATAATTTCATGCTATAGGGCATACATGCGTGGACATATATACTTTTCGTTCATAGAGTGGGATTAGGGCATTAGGCTTAACTAACTTCACATTAGCTTTATAGTAGTATTTTTTTTTGTTTTGTTTCTAGTCACGTGATGAGTAACAGTAGAATTACTATGTATTTTATTTTATTTTATTTTATAATTGAAGTGCTAAATCACAAATCAAGTGATGAGGATTAGAAGACAATTGACTAGAGCAATCAAATTTGTACCCTAAGAAGCAGACACCGGCAGAATTAAACACAAAGTAAATTAACTGGGAATTTATGTTTTTAAGCATCTCAGGCGATCGAGATCGATCGTGAGATATGTATAGGAAAAAAATATATAGCCTAAAAGATCCAAAAGTTTAGTATCTTTAATTTACTGCCTGTTGTTGGTTGATTGATCCAATTCTACTATTTCATTTAATTAATACCTTTTTTTTCTATTATATCGACCTAATCCAATTTTTGTTGCGCAAATGGAATATTAATTACTGATATACTTGAGTGTACCCATGTTCAAATTCAGTTTTTCATTACATGGATATTGTGATTTTTTGGTACTTGGTATTAGGTATTGAATTTTAGTCACAACAACTACGAGTTCAGAAACTATATCACGAGATCAAATTCGTGATGACTACGTGGATTGTGATTGTATACATGAAATCAATTACTATATAAATATAAACAAGACCTTTTGCTTATGTGGACAGTATTTTAATGAAGTAGATATTTATGAATGCATCAACTAAAGTCAAATCCATTAAAATAAAAAATCAATTACTTATATATTTTGAAGTCATATTCTTATGTTATGATAATATTTGATAAGGTTATTGATATTGGATATACAATATGATAGAAAACTTGATCTTTATGACTGTCATATATTTATGATATGTTTACTTAAGTTATATTTGTTCATATGTGTTCATACAACTTTATTTGATCCCCCTAAAAGTTTATGATTTTAAATTATTTTTTAATATAATTTTCATGTTAAATGGTGTATCAAAAGCTATACTTTTTTGTTTATGCAACTTCTTTGAATCTGCATTATGCATCGAGCCCCTCCCCACTTCCCACGCTTCCCTTTCTAAAAGGAAAATCTTTTATTTGCCATAATTGAAATCTTAATGGACTTTTTTCCTTAATCTTTTGACAAAATAATAAAAATCTTAATGCACTTGAGTGTTTATGAATTATGACACGCAAAAAGGATCAAAGTCGAAACTTCTCGGCAAGTAGACAAAAAGAAGGGGCGACCTATTTCTCCTTTATGGGTTTGTTTGGGCTTTTATTGGGTCTCCCACCTTCCAATAATGTTAATAGACTTTGAAATTGTTTTGGACTTCGTTCCTTCTAAAAGCCCATACACTTTGGGCTTAACTTAACATATCGGAAGCCTATATAAGCCCATAAAGCCTATTCCTCTGCAATGGAAACTGGGCCAATCTAAATCTTCATTATTATTCACATTAGCTGTATTTGATCTATGTTTTTGCATGGGGCTTTAATTTTTTATTCTGAGTTTGACCAGTCATAAGCAAACTGTAACGAAAGCCACGGGTCAATGTTTAAATTTAGATACATTCAAAGAGGGGAAGAGGTGGCAACTGTACATTTCCTAAACTTTGCAACTATCTTAATCACAGTTTTTGGACCACCTGATTCCTTTTATCTCATCATCTAACGAATAAATTACATCATTCTAATTGCAAAACGTCTATATCGAAAGAAGCAAAGAAAAGGACCACCGTGCTCCATCGTCCACCTGATCTTTTTCTTTCAATGCTTGCTCAGCTCCTACCACGTGACACCACGAGAGCTGTCCTGTTTTTTACTATTTATTTATATCTCTAATGACAGAAGATGTTAGATTTAGATACTCTAAGATTTTATAATCAATTCCATAAAAAGCTTTTATCTTTTAATATTATTACGTACTAAAATTAGGTTAATAAGAAAAAGATGAAAGAAAAGGAAAGAAACCTTTGGTTGATGTGCTAGGCTGCCTAGCTCAACGTGGTTTCCCTTTCTTTTCTGATTTCAATATTTCTCTCTCTCGTGGCTTTCAACGTTTCTCGATTTTCAGTCTCATCCACACCACATCCACTACACTCTGTTTCTCACGTTCTCTTTAATTTATTTGATTTTTATATGGAAAAATATTTTTTTTTTTGTGAAACCAAATTTTTATATTAAGACTTAAGAGTTTACGTGCAAAAGTTATTAAGTAGTAACGTACTACTATAGTCTGACAAAAACCATTTTTGATGTATTCCCAATCCACCAAGAAAGCTTTTTTTTTACCATGGAGTCTGAGGAATTTTAGCTAGATATATACAGTATATTGAATCTAAGCTGTTGGTTTGGTGAAAAATTTATCACTTAAAATATTTATCTCAATCCTCACTGTCTTCCTCTAGCAATTACTAAAGGAGAGAAGGGGAAGACAGGTGGGCACGGGCATTTTATATCATAAAATAAGAATCTGCCATTATTCCCATCATCGATTCATCATCTTTTTTATCTTGAGGTTTTCTGGCTGTTTCTAGTTATCTTTTTTAGCTGTATTTGCTGTAAATGCAGCTGCCTTCTGGTTTAACCTTACATGTTTGATGGGGAAGAAAGGAGGGACTTCCTGGTTGACTGCTGTCAAAAGGGCTTTTAGATCTCCCACTAAAGACACTGCTCATGACAAGAGAACTAGTAACAGAAGAAGAGAAGATCAACCTGACCAAGAAGAAGATGATGAAAAGGTTTGTATTTGCATTAATAATGATTTCTTCATTCCTGAAAAACAGGGGAAGGAAAGTGCTAGTCAATGAAGTTTTATTTTCTTTAATTGTTGGATCTGCTTTGGATAGAAGAAAGAAAAAAGAAGATGGATCTTCAGAAAACCCACGAATCAAGAAACGGTGGCACAACAAACGCCAGTGAAAGCTACAACTACTACTACTACTACTCAGGCTACAGGTAATAATGCAGGGGCGGAAGCAGAGCAAAGACATGCTATTGCTATGGCCGTGGCTAAAGCGGCGGCGGCCGAGGCTGCGGTGGCCACAGCACAGGCGGCTGTACAGGTGGCTCGGCTAAGTAGACCTCCGAATTATTCTAGGGAACAACACCGTGCTGCCATTATTATTCAGACGGCTTTTAGAGGCTATCTGGTAAGAAAAATTTTAAGTGAAGAAAAATTGTATTCAGATTTCAGAATTGATTTAGAGTTGGATCATTTGACTTTGATTTTGTGCGCTTTATTATGAAGGCTAGAAGAGCTCTTCGGGCGCTGAAAGGACTGGTGAAGTTGCAAGCTTTAGTAAGAGGTCACAATGTGAGAAAGCAAGCCAAGATGACACTCCGGTGCATGCAAGCTCTGGTTAGAGTGCAGGCTCGGGTTCTTGATCAAAGAATGCGACTCTCCCATGATGGAAGCAGAAAATCTGCATTTAGCGACACAGCTAGCGTATGGGAATCACGTTATCTTCGAGACATTTCGGACAGAAAATCAGTCGTAAGTAGTTTAATTTACTCACCAAGTGAAAAAAAAAAAAAGAGTACTACTCCCTTTTTTGTTTTTCTTTCTTTTTTTTAAGCAATGATAATATTGAAAAGGAGAACATGTTAGAAAGGCAAATCATGGTTGAAATATGAAAAGCAATAGTGATTGAGTTAAGTAAGTTTAACTCTTTTAATCTTTGACTTGTAAAAACTCAGATTTTTTTTTTTTTTAAGTCGAGAGAAGGAAGTAGCATTGCAGATGATTGGGATGAAAGACCTCACACAGTTGAAGAAGTCAAAGCTATGTTACAACACAGAAAAGATGTTGCTTTGAAGCGTGAAAAGAACTTATCCCAAGCAATCTCTCAACAGGTTAATTAAATCTTAATTAATAATTTCCTCTGTTTTCTTCTATACTGATTTGCATAGGCTAATTAGTTAATCTTGTCCAAATAGATATCGAGAGCTCGAAGGAGCCCGTCAATGGGTAATGAAGACGAGCTGGCCGAAGGTAAACCAAAATGGCTTGACCGTTGGATGCCTGGTAAGCCATGGGATAACAGGGGAAGAGCTTCAACAGATCAAAGGGATATTGTCAAAACTGTTGAAATGGATACTTCTCAACCTTACTCATACTTAGCACCTAATTATAGAAGAACAAATTCAAACCAATTTCACCACCCTCAACCCCAACACCAAAGGCCTTCTTCACCTTTACATAGAGCTCATCAACACAATGCAGCCCCAATCACACCATCCCCATCCAAAACCAGGCCAATTCAAGTCCGGTCCGCGAGCCCTCGATGTGTTAGAGAAGATAGAAGTTCAGTTTCATCTCAAACACCAAGCTTAAGGTCTAATTACCATTACACTGGCAGGGTTACTACTAATTATACTAGTGGTAATAATGCTGCCAACAATAACGCTGCTACATTGCCTAATTATATGGCAGCAACAGAGTCTGCAAAGGCTAGAATCCGGTCTCAGAGTGCACCGAGGCAGAGGCCATCGACGCCGGAGAGGGATAGGATTGGTTCAGCAAGGAAACGGCTATCATTTCCGGTGCCGGAACCTTATGGAGTTGGCATGGGATATGGAGGGTATGGTCATCATAATTTGAGGAGTCCAAGTTTTAAGAGTGTTAGTGCATCCCATTTTGGAATTGAACAACAGTCCAACTATTCTTCTTGCTGTACTGAAAGCCTTGGCGGTGGTGAGATATCCCCATCATCAACTAGTGATCTTAGAAGGTGGTTAAGATGATGATGATGATATGATGATCCCTGGTAATTAATTAATTAAGACTTGAAAATGACAGTTTGGGAATTGTGTAGCTTTTTCTTCCTTTGCCTATTTTTGGCTTTTTATCAGCTTTATAAAGGAAAGTGGGTTGGCTCTTGGGCTTGGTAGTTGGGGGGGTGATCAAAGTGTGTTTCTTGTTTTAAATTTTTTGAGTTTGTTTTCTTTTCACCAATTTTTGTTTGAAAATTAAAGGTATAAAGTGAGGCAAATGTGATAACCCTCTCCTCACTTTGATCTCATTTCTGGAGATTTATAACCAAATTGAGTGA
Organism: Corchorus olitorius; assembly: GCA_001974825.2. Lineage (NCBI taxonomy): Eukaryota > Viridiplantae > Streptophyta > Magnoliopsida > Malvales > Malvaceae > Corchorus > Corchorus olitorius. The sequence goes on from AWUE01012652.1 coordinate 21,517, forward strand.
CTCTGTAACTCTGTTGACTCTCTGATTTCTAATACTATATAAAGTAACTCTGTAATATTGTTCTTCTATTGCATATATTTTTATCTGCAAATCTGTTATGACTCTAATTCTTCAATTCTTCCCCCTTTCTCTCCTTCTGATCTTGTCTTGTTAATAAATTTGGAATCCTTGAACTATCAATAACTCAGGCACCTAATTTGGATTCAAAAATCAGGTAAGTAGGGCCAAAATATTAAAATCAAATTAATAACCATGCTTATCCTAGCTAGCTAGCTAGGAATAGGGAGAGGAATTTTGAAATTCCAGTTCATCCAAAACTGAAAAATATCTCATAAACTAATGGACCCCCAAGCAACAGTAAACTCAAGCTTGCATGTTAGGAATGGACCCCCAGCAATTCCATTATTAGATGTTTGAGTTTTCTTTATCATCTAATTCTAAAAGAAAACCCTTTTTCCCTGACTAGTTAGTTGTTACCACAAAAGAAAAGCGGCTTCTTTCTGACCCTTTATCTTCATGTCCACAAAAAAGGAGCAGTCTGGTGACAATAATGAAGTGGGGAGCTAAGAACAGAGCATGTGCTAATAATTTATGCCAGTGACAGTCTTTTTCTTTTATCTTTCACAGAAATTCATAATGATCATGGAAATTTATATACATTGGCTGGTTTGGGTTTTAAGAAAAAGAGAAGATACCCATTACATTACCTCTCGATGTTTTGAGCACGTTCATTGCACATTAATCTAGCTCTCAAGTTGAGAGAAAATTGAGAATTCCATGATGACAAATTCCTTTTTTCTCTGATTCTTGGTTCTAGTTTCATGACTACGTTGAAACTTGGAGATCTAGTTTCGTCAGTTGACTTGTCGACAACACAAATAAAACCCCAAACCAAAATCAACAGAGTTTTCATAAACGAACGAGTTCCAAAACTGAGATTGACTCAAAAACTCATTTGAATTTGATAAAGACATTCATCTGATTGGCATTGCGGACTGTCACAACATTTATCAGACAGCAAGCTCTATCAGAATTCAGACCCCACAATATGGGAGCTGCATTGCTTCTGACAGTTGCACTTATCCCACATTTTAGAATTCCACTTCAATTTTTATCTTCTGACTTGTGACCGAGTTTTGGTTTTTCCCTGTTAATGGACTGACTATTTATAAGTTCTGTTTGGATCTGTTCTGTTATCTTTAAGCCCAACATTTTACGTTGTAAGTGAAAATGGGTCAGAGCCCAGCCTCTCTTTCCAGGTCTAGCCGTCTACGCTCATCGCAGGCTTGGCCTAACGATCAATTATTATTATTATTTTTTTAATTTCAAGGAAATGCCTAGTTGCAGAAGGTGAGGTCCATTTTGTAAAAAAAAAAAGTGAGGCCCATTAAACCTCTACATTAACATATACTGTTCAATGTTTTTTCTTTCTGAATTAAACCATATCTTCTTTAATGCGTCTATTATTATTCAATTAACACCATATTCTATTGCATCTTTGTACTACCTATTACTTACAAATAAAAACATGTTATTTGACATTCTTAGTTTTGCATGTCTAAAAAGTTAGCTAACAAAGATTTATGACAATAGCATGAGACAATATTAAAACTAATCCATTTAAATTGCATTTTTACTGCAACCTTATATAATTCAAACAATTTATCAAGCAGACAAGCACCACTCTAGAATAAAGAATGTTCGTGGATCTTATATAATTAATTATATTAATTAATATCATTATTCAATCAATTAATCAAGTACCACTCTAAAACAAAAAATGTCCGTAGCACTAGCGCGGACTAATATATGACTTATTTCTATTAATTACAACTATGCTCCACCTACTGTACCAAAAAAAAAAAAACTATGCTCCACCTAGAGTTAAATGAAAATCAAGGACAATCATAATAATTAAACGTATTGATTGGGATTCCCCTTTCAAGCATCATTTTTATTGGTTAATTTACTCAAACCGTACATCCATTCATTCGTTGAAACCAAACTCATGAATGATCCAAGCAGCTTGCTAGTAGTAAATGTTAATTTACTTTCTCTTTAGAAATCATTTAGTTGGAAGTTTTTTTTTTTTTAACGTGGGATAAGGATGAACATCATCAATTTCATTAAGTAATTAGTAGTGTGAACGTATGTATGTTTGAAAATCCTACAGTTTAAGGCCTGCAAGTATGTTAAAAAAAAGATTGTACATGTTTACTTTTCCTTAAAGAGAATAGCTTATATATAGTATATACTACTTAAGAAGGGAAACTAGCTAGATAAAAACAAAAGATCTAAGTATATTGCAATATCTCACCTAACAAAAATTTCAGTCAAACCAGCAACTCAACTTAGATTGCAGGATTTTAAATTTTAATGTTTAAAACGAGCAGATAAATTAAAAAAGCCAAGAAAGTTTCCACTTTCCACAACAAAAATGCACGATATGGAGTTTTCCTTAAAACTTAGCCACAAGAACCACCCCATAAGGTCTCCACTGAGTATATATATTGGGATTCTTTTGATGTGGCACTGCCACTGGCCGGTTGAAAAATTTCTGGTTTTTTCTGACTTGTCAAAGCGTGTTGGCTCCAACGCCGACGACACATGGTTCGCACTGATCCTCGATATTGATCATGGTGAAAGAAAGTATTAGTAATTTTTAAACGCACTATTTA